>JALJEV010001122.1:0-10000 GCA_026586105.1 Hylodesmum podocarpum
ATAAGTTAGTTACCGAGCCCGACTACCAAACTCTGTTTGCTCAATGAAAAGTTAAGGTAGTCTACCCGCATCTTCAAAGAAGATATCATGATGCTACCTTTTGCGAATGACAACAGTATGGTGATTTCGGCTTTTCAAAGGGTGACATTGTAGTGTAGGTTAGATTCCTACTTGTTGAAGATCTATAGTTATATAAATGTTATAATGACAATTTAGTAATTACAGTAGTCTGCCTATAGTCTCATTTATTGCCGTAGATAACGAGATCACACTCTCGTTGACTACCTGCTTCTAGTGCGACAGAGAATGCAAGCAAACAGAGTCGCCGCTGCCTCGTCTGAGAAGAAGAATTAGATTAAAGGATTGACGAAAGGACTGACTCGAGCCTGCACAATACTTGGAAATGGGGAGACCGGCAAGCAAAACCACCTTCAAGAGCTCGAAGGGCGGACAATGGATAATGTTTCCTTTTATTTTATTTTATTATATTATTAAGGTTATATCATCACGTTAGATGCTTCCTTCGGTTCCTCCTTTATGAATGAGGGACGAAAAGCAATAAGGCTTAAAAGGTAAGGGCGGCTATGGAGGACTTGGTTTATTTGTTTGAGAGACGCCTGACGGCTTCTATAAGATTTGCCCAACCCTGGGGGAGTAATAGGAGACAGACCCACTGAGCTTTTGTAGGAGCAAGCAGACCTAGTTTCCTACCTAAGGTAGGAGTCCTTCTTTATCTTTATTGACCTTGAAGTTTCGGCATGCAAGTAAGCACGAAATTCATAGAAGGAGGCAATGGAATCCTATCACAATCGGAAGATTCAAATAGGCATAATAGCCGCCCCGTCTACCCGCTATTGGAATAGGCCACACGTCTTAGTCAACTTCTTCAGTGAAGGAAGAAGCCCGCCTGCTTACTATACTAAGGGAAGAGGTTACTATTTAATTTAACAGTAGTGTCGTCCCGAAGCGCAACCAGACTCTTGTTCTTCCTCTTCAGCGGATTCGGATGGGGATGCTGCTTCTCGAGTTGAAGCTGCTAATGCCCTATCTTTCTTCTCTACTGCCTTTAGCTATCGCTTTTCGGCTTAATAATTTTAAGATCTGGCATTCTCCATCGGGAAAGCTAAGTGCCCCTATTTAGTTATTTAGTAAGGCGCCCTCTCTTTACCTTTACGCGAATTGGGTATTACCGGCCGATGGCGAATAAGTCCTCACAACAAAGGTTAGGTGCTTGAGATCATAACTGCTTACAGCAGCGCTCCTGGCGCGAGACTCTTTCCCCTAGAATGAATTAGGTAAGGAAGGATAGAGCCTCATGGCTTATGGCAGCAGGTCGAAGAACAACTCTTGAATGGGCGGTTCCGAAGCAGCTCCACAGCATGCACTGTTAACGCTCTGAAACCTAAAAATCCAAACAACGTTTAACGAGCAAGAAATTAACAAGCTTCAAAGCATTAAAAACAGGATCTTATTTTATAAGATTATTCCTCAGCATAATTCACTCCATGGATCGAGCCTTTTCCTTTCTACTACTATTATAGTGGAGTGCTTTCTTTATGAAATAGCGCATACTTGATAAAGACAACTAGCATTAAAGAGCTTAGTAGTCGTCTCCCGCTGGTTTGGTTTCCCTTTCTTTTAAGTTTTTTAGGTTATTCTTAAAGAGCCATACTATACTCTTTTTAATGAACTAAACAACTAGTTGTACTTCCTTACTTTGGTAAGGTATGGGAGCAGAAGGTTATTCTTTTCTTGATGGAATCCCGGAGAAGAACAACTAGACAAGAGAATCAGTGCTAGCCTTACCTCCTTCGGACCCTGACTTACCTGACAGCTATCAATCATGAACTAGCAGGACGGACTGCCTTTGAAGCCGGTATTGTTTATATAAATGAGACTTTATAATAACAACTCGCTATCCGTGCTTCCTTTCTATCACTACTAAAATTCTTAACTCACTCCCTTGCTATAGCTTGCCTTACTTGATAGCTTCGCTTGTTTACAGGTACAGGATCGGTCGCTAAGCTCCCTCTTCATATCTGTTCTGTGGGGCCAATAGTAGTACTTTTTCGCTTATTCTTTCTGGGCGAGGGCACCCCCTTTCAAGTCTCAAGGTTTGGAACCAACTCTACTAGGTTGAGGAACCCGCAGGCAGTATAATGTGACCCCACCTTCCGTAGGCATTTTAGGGGAGTAGCCTGTTTAAGTATACACTTCTAGTCCTCTTGCTTTAGGGCCGTGGAGGATCCCGAATCCCGGGGATCCCGAGGCGGCTCCCAAATAAGACGCTAACTTTCAAATCATTACGAAAGACAACCATTCCCAACATTCTCATGATTAACCAAAGTCATATCCGTCAAGGTCGGCATCTCGGATTCCCTTGTTACGTATATCGGCAAAGATAAAATCTGCCCGTTGTTTCACGTAGTTGTTTTCTGGGTTTTCGGCTATTGCTTGTAAGATCTCCAGTAGTCCGGCTTTACTATTAAATTTATCTTTAGCGATGAGTTCAAAGACTCGACGCGCCTTGTTGTGGGACGGCATCGGTCCCCCATCAGGTGTCCCCATGCTATGCACGTATTCTAGGATTACACGATGAAGGGCCCAATACCCGTTCGGTAGGTTTGGACTCTCAAGGTGGTCATTGGTGTACAAAGGAGGTTCTTGCGCTGGTGGATTCGCTACAGGTGGTGCCGGGTTTACGCCGGTTCCCTAACTTTATGGATGGGAAATTTGGATCCCCTTTTCTTTCCTCTCCCCCGGTTCTGGTTCAGGAAAGGGTCAACGCAAGGATCTTACTTCGAAGCAATCTCTGGAGTTTTCCCTTATCCGAACGGGTCTTGCAAGAAAATAGGATTTCATATTGAGCTCCAAATATACGCTATTGGGATAGGATGGTTCCTACTAGCTCTCCCCTAAGAACCGCACGTGCGAGTTCCCCGCATACGGCTCAAGTGGCGAAGGTTTGAGCTCGACCCGCTAACGAGCCCCTAGAAAGCCTTGGTAAAGTAAAGCGCTAACGCGCGAACTTTCTTTTAAGTTAAGGCGCGCATCCGGATAGGAACGAATCCTTCGCGCTTGGTAAGCGCTTCGCTGTAGCCAAGCTTACTGCACAGCCTATCGCCTAGAGCCAAGCTTCGACCGCGACTGCTCGTCGCTTCTGGGCGCCTTATTCCGTCACCCGAGATCCAAGTCAGCACCGGCAAAGATCTCTTCCTCGCGGCCGGGCCGGCTTGGAAGCAAGCTACCTGTCGCCTATCTCACCCCTTTCTTATTGCGAGACCTAGATCATTTACTGTCTGACGATAAAAGAGGCCACATTCTCGTCGGCGATACAAACATCGTCTCCAAGAATGGCATACCTAGTAAAGCGCTGTCCTGGGTACACCTTCTCTTCACAATAAAACATCACTTAGTGATGTTTTATTGTGAAGAGAGGCCAAGAAGACAGAAAGCCAAGAGGTTGTCGTATTCTTTAGAGTAGGACAACCTCGAACTGAGCGAAGAAAGGGTACTTCAAAGATAGATCTGCTGAAGATTGCATCTAAACAATCTCCAACAGACTTACCAAATAAAGTTATAATAAGGTTAGTCTTCAGACTGAGGGGCCACCTATCGGTGGCAGACTTCAAGTCAAAAGAATAAACCTTAAAGAAACCTTTTCATCTATCCGGTCGGAGCTGATTAAAAGTTCCGGATAGACCGAAGCGTGTCCATGAGGAAATCATGAAGAGGCTTCAATACCCTTTGATTCACAAAGTTACCTATAGCGAATATATGTCTCTTACCAGCGCCAGCCTCGGTAGATTGCGATAGTCTACCAGGGGAGCCTGAGTCAATAGACTCACCGAAGTGTCTAGACCCGAAAGAGAGTTGATGGTACTCTCAGCGGTCTCTGTAGACCATGGAGATATCTCTTCATTTGGTCATAAGGGTATCGGATAAAGGGGGACCATAGAGGAAACCCTGCTAGTCACAATGGCTATTGATGTACAAACCAAACGATTTCATGACGCAGATGGTAGGGTAGAATATTCCTCCACGCGTCTTTTCACCTTTACGGCCTCCACGAAGGTCTCGCTTTCCAAGTTGGCTCCCAACGTACCCCGGGAGTTGAGAGAAAACTAGGACAGTACCTTAGGATCAGGTCTTTAGATAAAGCGACAATATCATTTTAAAATTGAGACTGTCTTGGCAGACCGGTGGAAGGGGTGACTATCGATTTCAATATATATCTGTCAATCCGTTTCGCCAGGCGAATAGCCCGACAAAGACTAAAGACAGATATATATGAACCCGGCCTTCTGATCCTTCTTCATAATCATTTTGCGATGGAAGGTATAATCTTAGGGTATCCTGACCTCGTCAGAGACACTGGCACAGGTAATAAACTGTGCGACTGACTGACCCCTGCATACGCTTGCTTACAGCAAGTAGCTGCTTGTTTTAGATATAAAGCAGTAAACAGAGGGCCAGATCGTCGGTTTAATTGAATTACCTGTTTGGCTACGAGGTATGCTCCTATACAGAGTTCCTTGGTCAGACCGTCGGTAGCTATTATTAGTATTAGATATACTAATAAGATTCTCAAAAATCTTGTGCCATTTGATGGTCTTAAGAGACTTTTGTCAAACAAATACCTGGAAAAATGCATTTTCATGTCTTTCCTTATCCGGTTTGGGTACCTGATGCAGAAGTCAGTCATTGGACTAACCTCCACTGGGATGGCTTCCAGATCACCGCCCTCAAATGTCAATACTAAAGTATAAGACATTTGCGAATCCAACCGGATTCATTTGACAAACTGGTTTCTCTTAATAAACACCAAAACTAGCCTAAACGACTGAATGTCGCATCAGTCGTGGGGGGGCACCTAATTAACCAAACAAATAGGACTCCATGTGTCGTGGAGTGAGGTTAAACAACCAAATGTTGAGATAGAAGACCCAGATCTCTCCGGATCTGTATCTCGCTACCGCCTCATGGACAGTCGGCACCATTTCTGGCAATCCGACCGGGTGATTCATCCCTTACACCAACTGGGTGTAAAACCCCAGTCGATGCCACCCCCTTTCTTATTAATTATTAGTAAGATAGGTTGCCCCTTTCTCTAAGAAGAAGGTAAGCATCCCTCACTGCCGATCTCAGCTGGGTGAGCCTTCGCTTTTTGGATCGTCTTCTGCCCAATGTCAATCAATGTGGTACCCTCCCGTTTTTGGTTCCCATTGGGTTTACCTTGTTTACAGGTCGACCCCATGGCAGCAAGAAAAAAAAGGCGATCTTGTGCTATACTCCGGTGATCTCTTTCCTACCGAGGCACGCAAACCCCCATCGTGTCCCAGATCACATTCCGTAAATCTAAAGGGGAAGCCTACTCATCCATCAGCTCCTCTCGTAGATCGGTGCGGTCTTCTTGCGCAATTCATGCTTTTCTGTTTTTATGATCAGAAATTTTTTCTTTATTTCCATTTCAAATTGTTCTCTGGACTTTTTATCAATATGAGGTGATCGTAACACAGTATATAAGACTCGTGATTCAGGCAATCCAATCTTCCGTGTGTAAGGCTGAAGCCCCCCAAAATGGTTTTCAAAAAATGGGTGATCAAAAGATCTAATCACTATGCGTATCTTGGTGGTCGTTACTTTTGGTGGTCTTTCTTTTTGGCTGACTCCTCTTCCAGTTCTGACTTCTGTAGGAAGATAGGAATCTTTACAAAAGGCTTTATAAAGCTTTCGTCTCAATTCATATTTAGCCGCGAGCAATCTGCGTTTGTGATCTCGTATATTTCGCTTCTCCGACATCTCTTTCTTTTTCTTCTCCTCTATTCTCTCCATATATATGAACAGTCCAAGTGATCCGCTTGACTTACTTGAAGCAATGAAGAAAGACTTGTTTGTTGTAAATCGCTGGTTGGGTTTACCAATCAAGAAAGACATTGGACTCTTTTTTTTCTTTGTCGTTGCTTGGCTGTAAACCAATTTTCGATCTTATGCGATCTCAGCGGCTCTCCGGCCTCATTTCGAGGCACGATTGGAGAGCTCTTTGGGCCTGCCGCTTTCTCCATCGATAATGGAAAACTTTCAAGATTAGCGTACTTTTCGATCTATCACTAACGTCATTTCTCAAAATCAAAATCCATTACATAATTTAAGCATTAAGTCATCGTTCCGTCATCCAACATCCTTTCCGATACATAATTTTGTTAGTTAAGAGAACTTGTTCGTTCACTTGGTTTCTTTTCTATACATAGATTGGTCTTTGGTTAAGACAACCAACTAGCCTGTTCGTAAACATAAGTGCCCAACTCTTAGAAAGAGGATGGACCCTAAGAAAGCTATTTCAATCACTTAGTTGGAAAAGGTAGACTATGGTATGAAAGAATCACTTCATCCTTCCTCTTCAAGACCAATAACTAGGTAGCCTGAGAGCAAGGAGGAATTGTCTAAGTCCTCTTGCTTGACCTATTTCCTTTTTCTTTAGACTTTAGAACTCCTGACCCCAAGCTAGGAATTTTATTGTTTTCTGATTGCAGTGACTGCCCTTACACAACCGGAAAGACATTGACTCGATCGACAGGCCCTCGCTACAAGACTGAAACAATTCGAATGATAGAAGAATCGACAGCAGCGAAGGCCCTTACTGATGGGCTTACAGGTCAAGTAATGAGGCGCTTACTGACTTACAGACGAATTATGTAACGGGACTACAACAACAATCCACTCGTTCAACGAAGAAAGTAAAATCAGGACTTGCTTGAGGTGAGCAGTTTCAAATTCTCAAGACAAAGAAAATGGACACTTAGCCGCCAATGGTGATCTACCTGGAACCCTCGCTACAACCTTACGCTCTCAATCCATCCGCAGAAGAAACAATTACTTTTGAGAGGGAGACTTGCTTCGGAAGAAGGATTAGGGGCTGACTCAATGACTGGTGGAAGGACTGTTAGCCGGGGAGAGAAGTAGAAGTCAAGTAGTCCGCCCTAACCCTAAACGGACTCTTAGACGAGCATGAACTGAGACAGGACTGACAATCCTGCTAATGAGAGAAAGAATAGAATGATTACAGATCCTCAAGGGAAAGATAAACTTAACTAACTGAGGTGCGAAAGAACCTGGATATGGGGTGAATACGGGATATAGGGGAGGAGTCAAACTCAAGGAAAAAGGCAATGGCCCTCACTGCGACCGCTATCAGGCTTGCAACCAATCGAAAGCATTTATAATAATAGGTGCGGGGAATTATCCTAAACCTAAAAGAAGATGCCCTCGCCCTAAAGGGGGATTGATTTGATTACCTGCGGGACCTATTACATCACCATCCAATGAGATAGGCCAGAATGCAAGACCACGCCACGGGACTGAGTAAAAAAAAGGCTTGCCCTACAAAGAAAGCATGGGCTATGTATGGGCCTAGACCTCATCCTTAGGGTTTTGGCGAGGGTATGGTTTTATGCTTATGTAAGCATTGCCACGTGGTCTTATTCGGAGATTAAATCCTTTCAATGGTCCAAGTTAGAGGAAACAGCGACATATGAGTTTGTCGCATAATGAGCCGCTCACGACAGAGATTCGATTCCAGATTCGCCACCATAAGTGAGAAAGGTAAGAAGTAAGACTCATTCTCTTGTGAGTCAGTCACTCTCATGTCATGAGACACCTGTCTCAGGTAAGGAGGGACTTCCGGGCTCTCTTGCTTCACTGATTCAATCTTTACCGGTTCGGAAGGAGGAGAGCTTATGTCCATGGGAGACCAAAAAAAGGGGATTGAATCGGGTCAGTCCGCATAGACGAAGCTTGCTCCTTCTGGCTCCTTTCTGTCATCTAGCCCTACCCTAATCAATATCAATAAGGGGAAGGCGAAGAGCTTTCTCTTGATCCTGGGAGAGATCGGGCCATAATCTAATACTAATAGGGGAAGGCAAGGCCAGAAAGAGTATATTTCTAGTCCTGATCAAGAAAACTAAATGCCAATCCTCAGTCTTGCATTCCTTCCTAAAGTCTAAAGTGAGGAATCTTTATCGATACCCCTTACCTGACGGTCAAGTAGTTTCAGCTTATTCATCTCGGTTAATTGAAGCGCTCCTCAAAAGAAGGTGAATGAATTCTGGTTGGCAAGGAATCCAGGGATGAGAGATTGAGAGCGGATAGACAGTATAGAAATAAATTTCTGCCTTATTGATTTTGGGCGAGCTAGCCACGCGGTCTTCCTTATAAGTTAAGTCAACTATTATGTCTGAGTTACCTTCCCTAAGCTCTTTATTATCTGCTCTCTTAGTCCTGCTGCTAGCTGTTAGCTCTTTGCTCTTTGAGGGAGGGAGGGGCCGAAAGAGAGAACTGCAGCGATGAAGGAGGATATAGCCTAGTTCATGGCTAGCTTTAAAACAAAGTCTTCAGACTATCTCGCCCAGTACGATATTATAACATCCTATTCTTACAGAAAAACTGCATAATTCCTACTCTTTAAAATGGCATCATTTATTAACAATATCGGCATCGCACACCCAGGGTCAAGAAAGCAGTTCTATACTAATGAAATATATGAGTCAGTATAAAATCTTACAAGTGCGATACTGGTATTCTAAACACAACTTCCAAAGGTCGCCCATTCTTCTTGAGTTTTTCCTACCTTCTTGAGGTACGTCTCAGTCTTATCTAGCTTTCTCCGCAGTATCGATAAATAAGCGTAATATCATCATTAGGAAGACACTGCCCATCTTGAATAGGATTTTAGCTACTAAATATGTTGATGGTATTTATGAAAAACTATTAACTAGGAATATTATGCTACCCATATGGAAAGAAGACGCTAGGGGAATTGAAAGACCATCAAATAAACGAAGTCAACACCAGGTCTTCCGAAGCATTAACAATTACCTATTTAATATGTACTCCGTCCGGGTGGATATCTCACTACATTGACGCAGTTTGTTCAAAGACGAACGCCATGAATTATGCCATCTGCTTAGGCTTTCAAATATGGTACGCTCTAATGCCAAGCCTTATGCTTAGGGTATTATCATCAAATCTTTAAGCCAGAGGTAGTTAAATACATCAAGGACACCATAGGAGTATGACACAACGATATTGTCAAGATCGCATCAGATCTAATAGGCAATAATGAATTCTTCATGCAGCCCGACGTGGGAACGCTCGAAAGCAGTGGGGCCTCTGGGACAGGGACCAGACCTGAGTCGCTAACATTTGGGAATAAGAGAAGTAGATATACCCAACCACAAAGTAATACTTAAGTCATTATTTCCTGCATCTTAGTTTGTATATTAAACACTGTCTCCTATACAACCGTCAGCGGAACGAAACTTTGTCAACAATTCTTTTCTGAATCAACATAATAATAAATTAAACAGGGGTTCTGGACATTCATTTACAGGAAAGAAGAAGACTTATTATTGTACAAATACAAGTATATAATCGAATTGGAGAATAAGCTTTCCTCGAGAATGGACTAGTTGAATTGAAGTGAGCCTTCGCTAGCATCGGAATTGAATAGCTTTCTTATTAGTAAAGAAGGAATAATAAGAGACGTCACCGGTTTAATACAAGAAGGCCTCTTCGATAGAAGTCTTTTGTTGGGTCCCAACTACATCTGCTATCGTAGAAGTGTTAAGTGATTATTGAGTTCGCGGAAAACTCACTGAACCTTTAAGATATTGAGAGAAAGAAGGAAGGAATAGACCTCAGAGAATGAATGGGATGTCAAAAAAGTATCCGTACATAGGTTGGGACCCATGGACTAGGGATCAGCGATTTACCTTTCTTCAACCCGAAATAGCAGATATGCCTTCTCCTTTTGTGGAACTTATCTTCCTTCAGTCCTAGACCAACTAGCCGACTTAAGACGCCTATGAAAAGAAAAGACTGGAATGAGGTTCAGCCAATCAAGAAGGGAAAGATGGGAGTTTCTAATGTCAGGGCAAAGATGGTCTTCGGATGCTAATGGCCTTGAAGAGTCGGAGAAAATTCCACAGTCCCATCTCTACAG
>JALJEV010001122.1:15000-40919 GCA_026586105.1 Hylodesmum podocarpum
CCTGGAAAGCCTTGCCGACACACTCATTGACGAAAAGGGTGTGGGTTTAGAGAAGGAAACTTCCTTATCGTAAGATTCGGAACTTTCGCTCTTCATTCACATCGTTTTCTCGTGAGTTGGGCGCTTTTCAATGGCTGTTGGTCGTTGGGCACTCACAGGGTACCCAATGGTCACATGGCTGCTTGTGGCCTCCCCTCGTTACGCCTTTGATGTGAGGAATAAAACCTTCACACCCGGATTGGTTTGAGCGCCGTATAGGGCCCTTTCTACCATCCTGCGACGATATGGGCCGCAATCACAGGCAAACTAGGTTGCACGTGTGAGGGTGCTGGCAAGCGTCGTATATTCGCAATAGGAAACTATGTGAATCAGAGGTTGCTGAAACCCATCCACCATTGGTTGGTTTGCGGAGGTCCTCCGCCGCATCCCAATGGATGATCAAACAGCACCTCTCATTCGTTTAGTTCCTAGTAAAACATGTTTAAGCTATGACCTCAAGAGTGCTACCGATTGGTGACCTCTTGTGTTTCTGTTTGAAAGGCTTGCGCTATTGTTTGACAGGTCATTTGCTTCAAGTGCTGTGAATACAACATTAGGGACGAATGTATTTGAGGTACCCCTCGTTAAGAGGGCTCTGTCTCAAGTGTCCTGTGACCGGTCAACCGTTAGGCTATTATGGTTATTGGCCTTTGTTCGCGTTCACCCATCATGTTTTGGTGTGGTGGGCTGCGGAACAGGTTAGACCTGGGATCCTGTTCGACAGGTATGCTATATTAGGTGATGATGTTCTCATCACCGATCCACTTGTGGCGGAACAGTACCGGCTAGGCTTACAACGGCTTGGTGTTAAGATATCCACACACAAGTCTTTGATATCCTCAACTGGTGCTGTAGAGTTTGCCAAACAATTTCTGGTCAAGGATATGAGGGTTAACCTCTCTCCTGTGTCCATGAAAGCTTTATGTGGCTTCCACCACCCCCACGGATACGACAGATTATAAGATATTTGCCTACGCTATCATGGTCATGGATTTGGAGATAGAAAGCTATTCCAACTCCGAGATTGCTGACTGGATTTTACACATAAGGAGCAACCCCAGCCTACTCTCCTCCTTCTACGCTCCTCTGAGGGGGCCTCTCTGAGATATACGGTTTATGCCGCCATGCTTTCTTTCTGTTGGTCAACAACCAACCACATCTCTATATAGTCAAAACACTAGTCCTACAGGCTTGACGGAGTTCAGTCTGTCTGGAGGGAATCATTTCTTCTCTTTGCCATGATACTTTCTGTTTTGTCGAGCCCTGCTTTGGTCTCTGGTTTGATGGTTGCACGTGCTAAAAATCCGGTACATTCCGTTTTGTTTCCCATCCCAGTCTTTCGCGACACTTCAGGTTTACTTCTTTTGTTAGGTCTCGACTTCTCCGCTATGATCTTCCCAGTAGTTCATATAGGAGCAATAGCCGTATCATTCCTATTCGTTGTTATGATGTTCCATATTCAAATAGCGGAGATTCACGAAGAAGTATTGCGCTATTTACCAGTGAGTGGTATTATTGGACTGATCCTTTGGTGGGAAATGTTCTTCATTTTAGATAATGAAACCATTCCATTACTACCAACCCAAAGAAATACGACCTCTCTGAGATATACGGTTTATGCCGGAAAGGTACGAAGTTGGACTAATTTGGAGACATTGGGCAATTTACTTTATACCTACTATTTCGTCTGGTTTTTGGTTCCTAGTCTAATTTTATTAGTTGCCATGATTGGGGCTATAGTACTGACTATGCATAGGACTACTCAGGTAAAAAGACAGGATGTTTTCCGACGAAATGCTATTGATTTTAGGAGGACTATAATGAGGAGGACGACAGACCCACTCACGATCGACTAAAAGGAAAGTCGCCCGGAGATATTGGTTCAAATCCAATTCGTGAGAAGAGTCCAATCCCGAGCAGAGTTCATACGTGAAGTTTCATTGTTGAATGAAGTTGAGTTCCAAGGCTTCAGTCTCAAAGCCAGATCGAAGGAAGAATAGGCATCTGAGGAAAGAGATGAGAGAGAGGAAGTTGATGCGATGTAGATGCCCACGGAGCGGTAGGTTTTATGCCTTTGTAAACCCCCGTTGTTAGTTAGGGGCATTCCTTATTATCTTTCTTTAAAGGGGAGGGTGAAATGCGGAGGATGGACTGGAGGAAGCAAGAGAGGGGGATGTTCCCAGATGCTCGGAGATGCCCGGGTGAGGTGGGGACACCAACTCATTACAGCCTTAAGTGCTGTTTCCCTTCACTAAGAGAAGGAACTCATTTAGACTTGTTCCATTGTTAGGAGATCCCGAGCCAGTCAAGCAAGTAAGGCGAACCACTCCACTCATTCGAGCGTCAGCGAATTCCTTCTCATTGCCAATCCGGTGCTGAAACCCTGTTTAAAGTCTCTTGTTAATGTCCCCAGATTCTAAAGGATCGTAGGTGCAGTTTTGTACCCCTCTAGAGGTCTCTAAATGGGTTTGCAATCACCTACCTCTCTCTATCCCCGACTTTGTGCTCTCTTGGTTTGTTCCTTCTATTTATTTAATCTCCATCTCGGAGTAGGTATGCTCTGTAGGAAGTAGGTAATTGGTGAGGTAGGTTTGTAGAGTAAGTAGGTCGGCACCTAAGCTGAGAATGAATCCCGCACTCGTTCTGAGTTGTTGCTGATGTAGTTCTTTCTGTTGCCGATGGAGAGGACCTTCTTCCGAAAGATTATTAGCTGGAGAGTAACCCTTCTGAGAGAGGGTATGCAGTTGACCCGGTTTTTTCAAAGATGGATTCAACCGAAGAAAGGGCAGAAAGCGAAACTGCTAGATCAGATCTTCCCTCACCCTAGCCCCGGGCCTTTTGCTCTTCTAACGTAAGCTCCAAGGTAGTTGACTTGCTGACTTGTTAGAGTAAGGAAGGAGTTGGCATCGTTTCGAGCTAGGAGTTGAACCAAGGCAGCTATTCCTGACTTAGAGATAGTAGTTCCTAAGTATGATATGAAATAGGAAGGCATATAGTAAATGCTTTTTCCTTCTGATTAGGTTGGATGATATGCTTTTGTAGCGCTTTCTGGGGCTATCAGCATTAGCCTAGAATCGTATCAGGAGGTGCCATTGCGGTAAATAGATCGTGAGTTCTTTCACCATTTCGGTCTCTCTCGTCGGTGCAATGCTTTTTTCCTTTCCTCCTTATCAGTCGAGCTACTTCAGACCTTTGTCCCTCCTTTCTCGAAGCAAGTAATTCTTTTTCGCCGAGAGAGTCAGGGTTTCCGGGAGTGCCGGCTCTGTACTCTGTTCGGACCATAAGCATAAGACTTGCAACAAGCTTGACTTAAAAGGCTTGAAAGACTTTGATCTGTTTCACAGTTAACTAGCTAACTCGATGGGACGTCAACAGCGGGAATGCCAACCTGGTTCACGCAGTCAAGCAGCAAAGCCCTCTTTTCTCTTCGGGAGCTTTCGTAACGGCTATTGGGATCGATCCCTTCAACCCTGCTTGGCATGGAAGGTCGCAAGAGACAAGAGAAAATAAAAACAATTCTTGTTAGCAGCTTTTTAAACCTCCCCGAGGTAAGGAAGTCAAGCAACCAATAGCCTCTTTTTCTTTTTTATGCCTTTCACCGGGTGAGCAAAAGCGGTTACCTTTTGTCCGGTCTTCCTTATTATTGATAAGGCACAGGGAACATCCATAGAAGAAGAAGACTGTCGCTAAACAAAAGCAATTCTTTTTTCACCATGAAATGCGACTTGATGCGCAATCAAAGCGACCCCCTCTTCCACTGCTGACTACGAACAGTTTACAGCTAATGATTCTGCCCTACTTTACTTGACTTTATCAATAACCTTTTTCAGTTTTATAGCAGAAAATACAACTTATTCTATGAATAATAAATTAAATAATAGTTGAAAGAATTCATGCTCTACCTATTCTACCAAGAAGACAAATCGTCTTCCCCTTATATTATTGATTAACCTTCCCTTGCTTCTCTAAGACCGGATTCGGTCACAAGAGCCAAAGAGCCTTTTCTTCGAAACCCTAACAAGGGTTATCCCGAAAAAAGGTCATTCCTTCTTTCCCCATGTGATGTGCAATGCTTTTAATCTCAGATAACCTAGCTTTCCTTTTCTATTGCTACTGTACTGCTTTTGATTCAGGTGCGCAAACACCTGAGAATCTTTATCTTTCTATACCCTTCCTTGCAGTGATCTTCTTGTACGGGAATCCGTTATCGAATTCTCCTCCTTGGTGGCATGTACTTTAGCTTTAGCAACAAAGCTAGTATCAAACCTACCTGCCCAGAACCCTCCATAATTCCTACCCATCCCCGATGACAGAAGAAGGATAAGCTAAAATGGGAGCTGGAGGGGCAGGAAGATTGATTTTAACTTGGATAAGAAATGTGGACGAGTTTTGGCCGAGCTCCAAGAAGCCTGGTGGAGGAGGAGGCAGGGCCAAGAGTGCTAGCTTCAAGAACCCGAAGCTAAGGGCACGGAGTTTATGAGATGAGTTCAGCTAGGAAAGGTGTTTCGCGCAGTGGATTCTGCTGAAACCGAAATAAAATCCGTTTTAGGATAAATATCTTAAGAAGTTTTAGTGGAAATAAATGGCGTAAACCGAAACCGGAGAAGGATCGGTTTAGGCTCACAGGTTTATTTAATGGGATTCTCGGAGCGAAAGAAGCTCGACATCTGCATCTGATTGATGAGACACGGGGCTTTGCTACTCGACCTATAATAGTTTAGAATAGGGGTTGTGACCTATACCTATGGGGGGACTCGCTATCGCTAAGGCTTTTATCTTTATGTTTTACATAGAACATATTCTACTCTATTCCAAATCACCCGATTAGTCCATTACTAAAGGACATCCCGGTATCTATATTCTATATTTAGTCATCCGAGACCTCTATTATTGTATTATTATCTATTAATTCATTTCTTTATTTTTTTCAAATTTAAATTGGAAATTGCATAGCATAAGAATAGAATAAGAGTACATTAGTGGGAATAAAAGCCGAAACATCCCCCGATTGTATTGGTAAATGGTAAAGCAGTCATACTTCCTTCGCCTAAACGATAACTTGATTTAGCGGCTCTTTCCAAAAGACGTGAATGCAACCTGTACGAGATATTGTTATTGTAATGTAGCGGGGGAATCCGCCGTTTCGGCTACCACAATAGTTTATTCCAGCGCTTCCCTTTCCTGGAAAGTAGTCACTACCTGAGCCACATAAGATGCTTTTTGACCAATAGCTACATAAACACATATTACATTTTTCCCTTGTTGATTGAGAATCGTATCCGTGGCTACCGCTGTTTTACCGGTCTGTCTCCATTCTCGTTGACCACGCCCCCTAGGGATTTAGGAATCAATAGCAATAAGCCCTGTTTGAATAGGTTCATATACATAACGTCTCGAAATAATACCAGGCGCAGGAGATTCAATTAATCGCGATTCAGAAGCTTAAATTGCACCTCTACCGTCAATAGGTTTAGCTAAGGCTATAACACGACCAAAATCAAAAATAAGCCTCGCTCACTGGTATTTGAGCAATTCTTCCTGTTGCTTTTACAGAACTTCCTTCTTGTATCATCAAACCCAATAATACAATTCAAAATTAAGAGCAATACCTATAGTACCTTCCTCAAATTCTACTAATTCGCCTGCCATTACTTCATCAAAGCCATGACCATGAATACGAGCAATGCCATCGCCTACTTGAACGGTATTTACAATCTTTACTTCTCTATTATATTGTTCAATACAATACGTTCCCGGATAATATTACTCGAGAGGGGACGGAGTAAAGCTCGACTGTAAGGCGAGGGGATTCGGGAACTTTTCAGTCAATCGCTGAAACAATAGACAGACGTAAGAACAAACAACTCTTTTAGGGAAGGAGGATCAGTCAAATAAATCGAAGCGTCAGGAACAACTTTTTTCCTATTATGATTTAACGGGTAATTCTGCCTTTACTTTACTGCTCGTTCCGGAACCGTCGAGTAGATTCAATGCAATCCGGTCATAGGAAATGCTCGAACTGGCCCATATCAAAGAATATTTGATTGGACGGTCGAACAATGAACAACCATTCTAGTTTTCCCCTGCTTTCTCAGGCAATTCCTGCTTAGCATAAGACCTACTTTCAAGCTCAAGCCAGGCCTGGAGGAAAAGAAAAGGCCTTCATTTACAGGACATAAAGTTCATCCCTCTTTCTAAAAAGTTGATCACTGACCGTTAGAGGTTTTGCTACTAAACTCACAAAAGTATAAGAGGAAACAGAGTTCCAACAGAGACTGCCCGAAGGAGGGAGGGGTCAACTTGCGAATGGTTGAATAAAGGGCTTGCCCTACTAAAGTTTGAAAGCTTCAATTCAAGATTTATTATTGAATATTCAATCCATTAGCGAGAGAACGACAAATTCTAGTGGACAATGATAGTCTTGAATAGCTCCGACGGAGGAACTGACCCTCCCCTAGTTCTATGAAAATGGGAGTTGGCCTCTGGAGAGAGAGGAATTAGGCGCGCGAACGACAGTGGTCTTTCTTGCGTTCAAGATCAAGAGGCAGCCCCTAGTCTTGTTGTTCTGTAACGGGCCTTTGGCATACTTTACTTCGTCGGTCTTTGCCCTTCTTTTTTATCTTTCTGTAATGTAATTGAGAATTTGATATTGGAAGGAGAAGAATGGGAATATCCTAGAACCAAAATAGTAAGTTTTTATATATATATATTATAATAATATCGCGGAATCTTATAATTTACTTGAATTTGCTGCTGTATAGGAGACCGTTTCTTTCGCGTCATTGGAAGACGAAAGGGAGTCCGCTATAGCTTCATCACCCGCTGCCACTTAAGACTCATCTGATGTCTCCTAACGCTAACATAGGATCTTTTCCAAAATAGGCTGTTTCTGCCAAATAGTCTTCTGTTGCGGAGGATGGGATGTTCTCGGACTGAGGTCACAAAGGAGAACCTTACATAACTCGAGAATCCCTGTCAGTCAGATAGATCTTTCTTCAGAACATCTTATCTAAGCGTCTAGTGTCATGGTTTGATCAATCCATCGAATTCAAAGAACAAGGGAGAACCTCTAAATAGAAGATTCTGCCATCGCTTAATCAAGCGCTACTGCTTCATTGACTTGTGCCGTCTGAGTCATAAAATGTGGTCTTTTATGCAGCGGAGTCCTCTGTCTACCGGCCTTCTTTTCTTCTATCATCAGCCTAGGGATAAGAGATCATAGATAGTCCAGCATAAGCCCAGAGATCGGGGATAATAGAACAGCTTGAATGCCTATCCAACTAGAAAGGCAGGGCAGGAAAGGCTTCCGTCCGTCCTTCATTGAAACGGAAAGGGAGGGCTCACCCCCTTTTAGAAGAGTATGGGTCGACCCCAGTTTCCGGTCCTATTCTTACTGACCTCGCCCGAAGGTCACTTCACTCTTTATAGCAAGGAGCCAAAGAGCTGACCTAAAAGCAGAAGCTGCCTTGATCTTCTACTTATTGAACGCCAAATGAGACTGATTCAAAAAAAGCTATCCCACGACCAAGATTCTTCCCTTCCTCGTGCTAATCTAATCACATCTCTCTCTATTTCCGGCTTTGCCGAACGACTGTCCAAGTCTTCCAATTCGGCCAACATAGCTGAGGAGTAATCGACCACATTTAAATCACTCCCTCCGAATCGATTGAACTGTGAGTTTAATGGGTAAAAGAAAAGGGGACCGTACGTGAGCGCAAAGGGGGTAATACCAGTACTGCTTCTTTAGATTAGACGTTCGATATATCAAAATAACTTCGGATAGTCAATCATGCCAGACTCTACTTAGACAAAAGAAGTCAAAGTTAGGCTTGTCAGTCGGGATATAGGATACGAAGTAAAGCTACAGGGCTTAATAGCATGGAAAGGTCATATTGCTATAGTACCGTTGTCAACGGTTCTCTATCCCCTGACAGAGAAAGTCACGTTTCACTTCTCATATGGAGAATCTCCACATTCAGATAATAAAAGGCATTATAATGCTATCGTTAGCCCGTCTAAATGAACTATAGCTATCTCGCTCGAAAGACTGATTACGGACAATAAGGCATGCGAATAAACAATTACCTGAAGGTAAGGTACGAAGTCACTCATATGGCATTAATATGAGGTAGCTTCTTGCTTAATTACTTATTATAGGGTGGTAACCATTCTGTTTAGGGCTTTGAAGGGAAGAAAGACTGTCAAGAACGTAGAGGAGGTAGTAGGGGCTTCCTTTCTTTATCTTTCCCAGGACTAGAAAGAAGATTAGTAGCTAGGAGCTCAAGCCTGTTGACTTCACTTTATAATAGAATTCCTTCAAAGATGCTTTTCTCCTCTAGCCACAGACTGACTACCACTACCTTCACTATCAAGCCAAGAAGGATAATTAGTAAGACAGGCTCGGTGGCAGAAACTTTCTACTCTTGTTACCGGGGAAAGCTCCTACTTTAGGCAGAGACAAGAGTTCAGATCCTATGGCATGGTATTCCAGCCACTAAGGTTTCGCTCTGACTTGCTCACGAAGAAGAATTATCGATCGAGAGCTAGTACGAGGGTAGAGGGACAAACTATCGGGCTTATGCTGGCAGGCTATCTGACTTAGATAAGGAAGAGAAACGTAGGCAAAAGTGAAGGGTTGGGCCTGATGTTACAACTCAATCTCAAACCTTCCTTCTTGAAACAAGTTCCGATAGAGCTTTACCAGGACTGAAAGCTGCCTAAACTAGATCAAAGATACCCACGAGCCCAGAAGTAGCTGCAAGAACAGGAAGGCCAGCGCCTATGGTTGAGTGAACAGGGTTTGTTCTCGAAGAAAGAGATTGTAAGGCATTTACCTACCTTAGATAGATATAGATGCCAGGATAAGGATTCGCATGGGATATTGAATCCGAGGAAGCAGGACAGACAAGTAAGGCACGAAGAGGTAAACATAAGGTTTAGGCTTGAGGTTGACGGTAGCCTATATCTAAGAGCTTTAGTAGGTTGAATCAGAATAGGACAAGGGAAAGAATTCAACTGAAACAAGAGCAATTGATAAGAGGGAATTTAGCCTATCCAGAGCTGGCTGGAAGAAGCGATTCCATTCTGAATACCCGGCAATAACTAGCATATATAAGATAGATCTTCCTTCTCAGGCACTTTCGGAATAGTGAATCAGAAAAGGTTGTTAGTTCGACTGCCACAGAAAGAGGGGCAATTGCTATTTCATGGCCTGTTCGAGAGGAAGCTGCCTTTGTTTGAGACCATGAATCTCTAGAATGGCTTGTTCGCGACTAGGTGCCTTAAGCGGAATAGGAGGTTGAATCAATAGTAAGAGAATAGGCATCGAATGCGCAGTTAGCCTTAGGAAGAATGCACGAAGAGGCTGCACTAGGTGCAAGAAGAAGGGCAAGGGCTTTGGTTCTATCTGTAGAAGAAGAGGCATATGCCAGAACAAGAGGAAGGCTGTTTGATGTGGCATTAGCGGTCTTACCTGCTTATCTGCTATCGGATTTAAGTTCCTGAGCCAAGACCACTTCAAGGAAGTTCCGGATTCTTTTTTGTTGGAAATAATTCATCAGGAGCTCTGGATGAAGGATTGGCTTCGGTACGTCCATTGGTCGCGAATTCACGAAGTTTTCTTAAGTGACTTCTTTTCTGCATCAGTCTATGAGAAAGAATGGAGGATCAGACGCGAATCGAGTGAGCTCATTCGCTTTGGTCTTCTCTGGAAGATCTATGATTTGGTAGCGGAGAAGGGTGTAGCTTGGAGCCCGCCATGTCTTCAAGAGCACCTCCCTGGATTTCGGGGATGGTTACTGGGAGGAGTCTCCGGGATGGATTTCTTAGTCGAGCCTGATGGTTTAACCCGGGGGATCATCATAAGACTTTAGGCGCACCTGGGGGAAGGACTACCTTTAATATAAGCAATTAATAAACGATACCGAATTTACAGATAAAGAGACGGAATTAACCTAAACGAAAGACGGAAAGAGTAACTCACTGAATACCTATTAAAGAAGACTTAGTTAGTCCTAAAGCCGAAAGACGAAGGCAGCAAAGCGAAAGGAACTTGGATTGTTTTGTTACACGACTTATCCATTTCACCGGCTAGCCTCAGCTAGCCCGTACTAACAGAAGGTCAGGAATGAGACAGCTACTAGTGGCTGAAGGAAAGAAAGAACAAAGAGAGGGAAGAATAAACTTATGCGTATGAAACTCATGCATCCAGATTGGGGTGCTCGTATTGTACTGTACATAGGAGGCGTCGTTGTTCATTAAACAGGCTATTAGCTTCAGTTACTTAGCCAGTATACAGATACCAATTTAATCCTCTTAAAATAAGAAGAATTAAGCAGCCTAAGCAAAATAAGAAGTTTTCACCCAGCGCAAGGGCCAGCCTAGGTCAAATAAGCAGGGGTGACTTATTCCATTACTTTCTTTTTGGTATTTTTTTTAAAAACAACCTACCGGTATTATTATATAAATTGGTTATTATATGTGGGATACTTATAGTAGATTAGATCCTATTCTAAGCACTTAAAGCCCGAGGGAGTTATATTACATAATAAATCCTGTTACAGATACCGACGGTCAACAGATAGATATTGCGGGCTCTAGCACTGGAGTCGATGGGAAAGCGGCTTGGCAAGTACACCAAGAAGCGGCATCAGTGTCGGGGGTAAAAGAATCAGATAATCAGGCAGTTGAAGTTGCGGAACCTAACCTGATAATCAAGATAGTAAAAGATATCTTGCACTTTACATATCAGGTATGCTACTAGCTACTGCTATAGTAGGGTTTAAGATACTTCTGAGTAAGATTCAAGGATCATAGGCATAGGATATGGTTTGATCAAAGGTTTTTCTCAGAGGATCTCTTCTTGCTACCATAGCTAAATAGAGTAGATTGAGTCTTGGAGTTCGTGGTTCATGGCTATGTAGCACTCATGTAGGAAGAAGGCTAGTCCTAGAAGGAATACGTGTTTGGCAAGTTACTGTTCTATCAGTACTAATAGAACGGCAACCCCTGGGATCAAAAGACATACCCAGCGAATTACCTTAAATTCTGATCGTGACTTTGTTTACCCGGTTCGTCATGCACAAGAAAAGCAATTTATTTTAGACTACATCCGGTCGCGTTTCCGCCAACTCTAATTCTTTTTACTCAACTCATTGAATTTTATTTCTTTATCCAGTTGCGGCACGACCTCATACGAAAGAGGCGTGCATCGCAATATATAGGGGATGTTCTTTTTCTGTAAAAATTCAATCGTTGATTTTTAATTTTTTCGCGATAACCAGACTAATATATATAAGATAATTAGTATACAGATTCCTAGAAAACAAATTAAAAGGGGCAGTGGCGACGAAGATACTGTACTGAATGACTTGATCGATCGTACTAGATAGTATAGAACTAACCTGTTTTTCCTCTGCCATCAAAGAGCCCATTTGGCGCGCTGCATGAATAATTTCATTTTTTATCCAACCGTCTCTTTTACCCTTTTTATCCGGGTATGAATGTTATTGGGTGTAACTGGGTCTATCGTGTTAAGCATCAGGCTGATGATTCTCTTTTTCGGTGTAAAGCCCGTCTTGTCGCTAGCTAAGGGCTATAAGAAAGAAAAATTTTTATATTTTTCTGAAACCTTCAGCCCGGTAGTTCGTCCTGCTACTATCCGCTTAGTTCCTTCTTTTTCCAAAGATTGGGACATCCAAAAATTGGATGGATGTAATAGTAGGTCGGATAGTTCTATGTTTGTCTATCACAGAAATGGCCATCATCTTATTGTTCTTCTTTATGTTGATGATATCATCCTTACCTTCTGTTCTTTCAGAATTTATTCAAAACCGGTCTCTGAATTATATAATTTTCTTGGTATTCATGCTACTCGTACTCCTCATCTTTCTCAAAGCAAATATGCTCGTGATCTTTTGTCCAGAGCCCACATGCTTGAATGAATGTAAACCTCTTACTAGACCTATAGCTTGTTTTATTTAAGCCTTCGGCTCATGAAGGGGATTTATTTCTGGATGCTACTGAATATAGCAGTCTTCTTGGATCTTTACAGTATATTACTATTACACGACCTGCGATTTCATATGCAGTGAATACTTTGTGTCAATTTATGAGTTCACCACCGACCACCCATCTTGTTGCTGTTAAGCGTATTTTTTTTACGGTATGTTGCTGGCACACTTCATCATGGTCTTCTTACTACTCCACTCCTTCATCTCATTTCACTCTTACTCCATATTCGGATGGGGCTGATTAAGAAAGGGTCTCCCTCTGCCTACGGCCTGCCCGCTACTCGCCTGGCTGACTACGGCACTGGCTTCTTTCTTGTACGAGGACCCTTTACGCACTGGGACTTTCCCCGCAAGAAAAATGGAACCTAACGATTCCCTCGGCTGAATCGACAGCAAAGAGAACTACAACTCTATCGAAGGGAACAGATGTATATATACGCTAATACAGGGAAAAGGGAATTTGCCCTAACCCGATACCCTGCTTCTACCTCTATCACAGATAGATAATATTAGCAGTAAATATCCTAAATAAATGGATTGAACTTTCCAATAGCAATAAGCTAATTGATTTAGTACGTTTAGCCTGGAACTATTAAACCTTACCCGATGACCTAAGAATAGACCAGTCTTACCTTACAACTTATTACCCGATATCTATCTTCTGCCTTAACCACATCAAAGAGGAATTGAACCCCTTTGAAGACTAGAATTTGATGTACCGACCCCCGTTCTTTTAGCTGCCGCGGTCGCAGTCGAATGCCATCGAGCCCCAACCTTCCGTAGGCATTTTCGGGGACTAGCCTTCAGTCAAAGATTGGAATACGGATTAGATCAAAAATAATGCCATCATCAAGGTATGAAACGTAAATACGTGCATTAAGTAAGATATGTCAGGTGGGCTTCCCTGTTTTCCTGTGGTCTGCTCGTATACGCTCCTTCAAGTAAAAAATCTTTTTTATTTATTACAGGTGTTATGAATTCGATTTGACGGTTCTCAAAAGCTTAAAGTCTGAATCCTCATTTTTGCTAGGGCCACGCGGACTCTCTTTTCCCTTCAGTTCAGCCCCTTTTCATTCGGTTGCCCTCTTTCAGTCCCTGGAAAAGATTCGTTACCCGATTGTTGTGACTTGCTTCTCAACAAGCTACTAATTTGAATGGACGCTTCCTAACCACCACACCGGTATCTATATTAAGTCACGAAGGCTACAACTGGGACTAAAAAGAGAATCTCTCAGGCCTGTCCGCCACAACCGGAAAAGAGACCTGCTGTACAAATATTTCATTTAAGTCTTTTGTTGGGAGGAATTTCCTGCCTTGCCCTCTTGCTGTATATAAGTTCTCGCTTATACTGCCGAGAATCTCTACGATCTCCAAAGCCGACTTCCACTAGTGCCTCACACGGGAACGCTCACACCGTACGCTAGAAAGATGAAAATAAGAATATGCCAACAAGGAAATATTATGCCACCGGAAATGGAGAAGCCAATCCGGCATAATAATGAAAGGATGCCGCCACCGAATGAAGACAATACCCACCATAGGGAAAAGGAGCAATTAGAGCACTGCAGTTCCCGTCCTATACTATAGTTCTCGTCCTGCCTTTCCAACAGGACAGACAGGTTTACGACGGAGGTTCGAAATGTATGGGGAAGGTTAAAGTATACGTCACGTTGCAATACGGATAATTGAAAGAGTGCCATTTGACCCAACTAGCGAATCTGTTTACTGAGTCGGCTTAGCACGCTAGGAGTGAGAGCTTAAGGTAGAAGGCAAAGTGTGAAAAGAGGTGATAGGTTCTTCGTCGATGGCTTGGCTTTAGGTCTATGTTATGGCGAATGGAAGCGCAGATTAGCAGGTGTCCGCTTGACTCAGTCATAGTCTAGCCGACCAACTGGTAGGCACTCAAAGCCTATGTTCACTAGATCAATTGAAAAAAAGGTATGGTTGTTGGTAAAGTTTCGGAAGATAGGAAAATCTTTAATCAGATTTTCTTTATGCCAGTTCGAGCCTGGCGAGTCGCTCCTTTCTCGTGTGGGCAGTCTTCAATGCGAGTTGTGCGTGGAATGTCGCCTAAATCGTTTTTTAGTGGTGTTGTTTTCGATTCGTTTTGAGTTTACTTCCTTTCTACAGGAACGCCCACGCAGCGGGGATATGGGGGTAAACAGGGGAGGCAGACAAAGCAACAGGGGGTAAATCTGCTAAGTCCAGCTAGTTCAGTCAAGCTAGTCTAAGCAATTCTGCAGTAACTTCACTTGCTCCTTTGGAGGACTAAGGGGGATCTTTACTCACACAGCCGGAAAGGGTCAAGAACAATAAAGTGGGGTAAGGGGGGGTCCATAACGGACTACTCGCTTACCGGAATAGCCGGCTTCCCCTAAACGCTTATCCCTTACGGACGACTCCCCTTTGCGCGGAGAAACAGAGGCCGAAGAAGAAAAAAAGGAGGTTTTTATTCGTCGAGGCATCTGCTCCGCCTGCCACTCAGCTTGGAAGGGGGGGATATAGCTCAGTTGGTAGAGCTCCGCTCTTGCAATTGGGTTGTTGCGATTACGGGTAAAAAAATCCATCCTGGACCAAGCAAGGATCCTTCTAGGCCAACTACTCTCATCTCAGCATGATGGTTCTAGGAAAATCATTGAATAAGGTATTCACTTCGTTCAGTCATTTAATCCAGGCTAAGAATTCCGGACTCTCCCTCTCCCCTAAACTACAAGCTTTGAAGCCCTACCATTATAAAAAAAAGTAAAATCACTTTCACAAAGCGAAGGGACATTGCTTACAACTCAAAAGGACGGGATTTAGGCTAAGGCACCTCTCATCACAGCACGTCGAAAGCATGCCATCAAATTCATTATGGAAAGCCTTAGAGCAGTAGCACGCACAGGGATAGAAAACCTTCTGATCCCAAGGAATGCGCGTCTGGTCATCGTATATAAGATCACGGCCAGGGACCTTCTGCGCAGTGTGCACGGACAACAACATGAAAGCTGCAGTAAACCAGCCCCTTTGCATTAGATAAAAAGAAAAAAGAAAGGGGTGAATCATTTGAATTTCTGCACCAAATCAAAATTCTATCTAAAGTTTGTGTTCAACGCCCTTTCCAGGTATAAAAGCCAGAAAGAAAGTAGCTTCTTTGATATGGTTCAGTAAATAGGAATCCCAGTAATACAGTAAACATTGGAAGAACATAGGAATATGGGTCCATATAGGAATGAAGAAAGGGCATGATAGGCTAGTTTGATTCCAAGCCAAGCAGCAGGGCATGATCAGTCTTATCGGGCGGGGAATTGCATTCGCTAATAGAGCTTCCTACGATCGCACCCTAGGAGAGTGCAAATGGCAAGTTTAATGGTCTGGTTCCACTTAGTAGCCCAAATCCGCGTACCCCCTTTAACACGCAAGTACGCTTTAGCTACTAAGCTTCGAAACAACCCATAGGCTTACTTCGAAGTAGTAGCTTGAACTCAAGTATTAGAATGAGTCTTATTAGGTTTTCCCTTAGAATCGAATTCGAAAGCAAGGAAAGAGACCGGGAAGAACTCAAAATTTTTTATATGGTGGAGCAAGATCTCAGAGAGCTTCTCCCGATGACACTACTAATGTGGAATACCAAGTGCGAAGGTTATCCATTTATCTTTCTGTCTAGCGGTACTTTCTGTAGCGAAGCAGCCATCAAAATCATAAAAAAAAAGGTAAAGTAGCCTTCCACCGACTCAACGGATGGAGAGAAGCGCGCAAGAGCCGGACGTTACTTAGGCAATGCCGACCGGCACTTCAACCACTGAAATAGCAGTAAATTATTGAAAGAATTCTCAATGGTGCAAAAAAAGCAGCTAGGCCGTTTTCCTATCTCTAAAGGGGCTTACTCATAAAGGGGGCTTTACCCTAATGCAAGTAGTCTCTGCGGCTATACTATATCAAATAGCCTAGGGCGATACTTTACTAGTTTTTGTCGGGTTCTTTGCTAGCCAGACACCTGTCAACCAACCATCCAGTTACTATAAGTTATTTCGCAAGCCAATATGCTTCGATCCGCCCGAGGAGAATCCGAGTGAAAGCTGCAACCAGAGTGATAGTAGCGTGTGTCAGCAAACAACTCTAAGCGAAACTGATTACAGATAGGTAGTGCGGACTAAACCTACTTTTCTGTAATCACCTCACTCACTCTAAGGTGAGTGAAGTGCCCTACTTCTATCTCACGGGTAGTGGTAGTGTAGCAGGGCTATTGATCCTGGTGAAGGAGCCCTATCGCCGGGTGAGGAGTGATAGAATAGCAAGCAAGGTAACTTCCGCAAGCAAAGGAAAAGACCCTTCCGGTGAGATCTGTAGCGCAGCAGCCAACCGCCTATTCTAGTAACCTAACGTACTGGCATTCAAGCAAGCGCAAGCATGAGGCAGCGCCGCAAGGAACCCAGAGCCTGTGAGTGAGGTACTAACCTCAAAACAAAAGTCAAAAACAGCATAAGAGCCCTGCTCCGGAGAACCAAAAACACGGAGCAAGCAAAGCTCTTTCCTGTTCAAATAAAGCAAGCGGTTAGGAACAAAAAAGAAATAGCCAAGCAAGCAAGTCGGACAGAAGAAAGAGGGCTTGAAAGAATAACATACGTAGAGCGTGAACCAAGGTTCATAGGCGGATCAAACTCGAATGTTGCAGATCCTAGTTCGCTTACTAATAGCTTTCGAGACCAGTCTTCAATGGCATGAAGCTTTAGTGGCATAGAATCGGATGCCTTAGTCGAATGATCGGACAGATGAAAGGAGAACTTTCTGGTGAGGCATCTGGATTTGATTCGGGTTTGGGTCGGTTAAAGCTTGAAAGGGAGTTCGTGGCCCGGTCTTAATTCTAAATTAAGGATCCCGAACTCCCCTGCCTGAAACTGCCATACTGAACACTTATTGAATGATTGTCTTGCCTTTGAACGGCCCGGCTCGCTATTCCCTCTTTGAGGAATAGAGTAACGAGCCTACTCATAACCCCGATCTCTGCTTGGAAAATCTTGTGCTTTTACCCCCATAAGATAAGAAGGAAGGGGTGGGACGTTATGAGCGCCCCATAAAGCGAGTTCAAAGGCGCTCAATAGAAAGGCTTCCGAAATCAGACGTGGAAGGAGTTGAACCGTCAGGTGTCTTCCCTTCGTCGATCTGATCCCTTCTTCCTTTTTCTACCTGCTTGGATTTATAATAATAAAAGTAGGACCCATCTGCTCCTGATATACCAAGAGGATAATTCCACAAAGCCAATCTATTGAAAGGGCATCAGTCGATTCACCTAAAGTGTAGGATCGTAGATCGGTATCAGACTCCTCGCCAACAGTAGGGCTCTAAGGGAAGTAGCTGCTGCCTTATAGCAGCCTTGGTACTATGGATGATAAGTCCAAAGGTTCCATTCCATAGGAGAAGGGTCTTGACTCAGTAGTTCTAGTAAAATAACTATAAGACTAGCGCCGACTGTAGGACTCTTTGATGATAGATACCCCTATGACCGATAAAGCCCATGAGGAGAATACGTTCTAAAGGGTCCTCAATCAATGGGTTGTTTCCCGAGCTACTAGTTAAGACCAAGGGGCTTCAGTCTGTAGGTCCAATCCATAGAAGAAGGTAGTCTTAGCCTACTGTCTTTCCTTAGCCTACTAAAGAAGAGCAACTCTCGGAGGCGCTAGTGGGACTATAAGATAGAATGTCTAGTTGGGCAACCCTTTCAAGCCAACCCATGAATAAATAGGTCCTCATTCAAGCAGTCAGAGCTAAGTGCGGATAGGAAGGCCCTTTTCGGGCAATGCTTCAAGAGCTACATTACTCGACTAGTTATGGCCCAATCGAGAACTTCCTTCTTTGATGGGCATATCAGTAGATTCGCCAACAACAGTAGGACTTTCAGTCTGCATTTTCTGAGCTCTCCGAAAAGGAGTTTAGCAATCGATGTTAACTCTAACTCCAGAACTAGATCTCGTTACAACGAAACTTGAAGCATGGGCGGTGGTCGGATGAAGAGAATGAATGTCCGAGTAAGGAGAACTAGCCAAGCTTCTTCACAAGCGAAGGAACGCCTAACCATCTGTGAGATCGGAGACTTCGAGAGGCTCCCCAGTCCTCTTTAACGCCACTCTCGTTTGATGAAATGAAGCTTACGATTCTCTTAGTGAGAAGCTCAGTTCCGCTTTAAGCCCGACAAGCGAAGCGGGCAAGAGAACTAGGCTTGGTGTGGCTAGCTCTAAAGCAGGCCCTAAAATAAAAGCAGGCAACCATGAGAGGCCGGCGCGGAAGGCAGGAAAGGTAATTGCTTACAGACAGACCCGATTTGTTAATAGCAGCTTACTCTCAAAGACCGTATTCCGCCAAAACCATTTACTACGCAAACAAGACCGGCAACAAGGTCCAAAGGCCCGTTCTCGATACGAAATTAGGCCTCTTGGACAAGACTTTTTGTCTCGCAGCATCTCTATAATATAATGACACTGTCCAACTCGGGAACTCCTAGCCATTCACTGAGCACTGAGAGTCTTTTCCTCGTAAATCTAATTCATAATCTATCTAAGCGGAACGAATCCGAAAAAGCGGCGAAGGGCCTGCCTAATCAACTGCTTCCATCGCACTCAAAGCGGCACATGTACTCATAATATTTATAATATAAAGATCAGTCAAGGTTCACTAAGAGAAAGGATTGACTTGCCACGCCAAGCCAAGGGCTCTCAAAGCCGATTTGTAAGTAATGAAGTTGGCCTTCTTGAGGTGCGATACCGACCATCCGTCGAATGAGACTCAGGCATAAGAAGTAGTGAATACAATTCCCCAGTTGCTCCCCAAAAGAAAGACAGACTGAGAATTCCTGGTCTGCTTTGCTGTAAAAGCCGGGTCAACGAAAGCACAACATTAAGTTGTTTTGTTCGGCACAACGATAAAAATACCTTCTTCTGATAGACTCAACTCACATGAAAAGGAAAGTGGAAGCTAGAGTTTCAAGGGCTTCATCCCCCCAAAGTTCTAGGAACAGAGTTGGAGACTCTCTTCTGAAAGCTGTACCTTGACAAGTCCCACGATGCTTTTGGCAGTCATTATCGCAGGAACAAAAAGAGATTCCCAAGACCAGTTCTGCGCCAGCCCACTAGCAAAGGGCAAGGGGTTTTGCTTGTAGGCCTGTCAAGTTCATTAGGCCCCTACTGATGAATGATAGGATTGATTCAAAGCAAAGGAAATGCTTCTCCGCTACGGGGGATGCTATAAGAAGATAAGCCCTTGGGGGCTAGTACTTACTATTACACAGGCTAGCAGACAACCCTCAATTACATCGACCCTTGCAACAACCAAAAAGCAGTAAGCCTTCCTTCCTACAAGGGTAGGGTTTGGATTGGAATGCTTACGGAATGGAAAAAGGGCTAGACTACGGGATATGGGGTTTTGAGTTGGATGTTCGAGCAAGCGCCGCAACTCCTTTTTGCTTGCTTAGTCTTAACAGGCCTTCTCCCTCTACCCGAGCGAGGAATGAAAGACCGAACCTGAAGATAGCACCTACTTCCTCATTGGCATAAGCAGAATCAGGCGATCCGACGATTTTGCTGTTCATAGATTCTCATCTAAGATCTTTGAATGGATTGGTTTTCTACTGCTTCACCTGCATACCTGATGAAGCAGGGGAGAAGATATGAATTTTAAGACTCTGTCCCAGCGCTAGAAGGAAAAGAGGGGAAGGATGTGCCTTCCATCGTCAATGTAGTCTCCTTCATCAACGTCAACGGCATTTGAGGTAAGCAGCATCTTTGAGGCTTCATAGACGACTCAGGTCTTCCTGCTCCGGCCGCCAAGAAAGAAATGGTAGCAGCGGTAAGGAAAGACAGCAAAATGAGAAGGAGTTGGATAGACAGAGATCTTGCTGCACGACGAGCTCTTGTAATAGAGATTTCTTCTTGAATTTCATGCATCGAAGCGTTATTGGGGATTTTCAAACTAATGCCACATCTGATCTGCTAATTGAATCAGATATTATATCTGTTCGAAGAACAGGTGAATCAGAAATTTGATCTCCATGTCCAGAATCGGAGGAAGAATACATGGTCTAAGAAGAGGCTTAATCAACAGAATAGAATCCCCTGCATGGCAGTTTCCTGTGTTTGAATGCCCTGTTAGTACGGTAGATGCTAACCTTTGTTTGAAAGGGTCGGTCTTGACTTAATGCCGAGAATCCACAGCTATTGAATCCGCTTTGGCACTTGAGGAAGGGGGAAGAATCCAATAGTAAATCCACGAAAGGAAAAGTGTTTGGGAGGTTTGGATTCATAGACGCACGGATAAGACCGATGCCATTAAAGTAATGAAATTGTTTTCCGCTTTGAATTGGATTTTGTATTTCATCCGCTGGGATAGAATAGGCAGTTTTCGGGACAAATGTCACAGAAGTCAGAGAAAAAGCTTTTGAAACACTAACTATAAAAAGAAAAAGAGAAGAAAACCCAATACAAAATGAGCGCTAATAGAAGACTTCTTTCTACAAATTTTTCAATCAATAGTGCAGGCATGTGTGGGACGCAGAGGAAGAGCAGCTTTTTCGAAAGTTGAGTTAAGGCAGCAAGCAGAAAAAGCCAATTTTATCAAAAATCAACCATAGTTCAACCAAACCCCTGTCTGCACCCTATGGAGCCGCATTTAAGAACTTGAACCAGCCCAGTCATGTCAACTGTAGCCAAGTACATGAAACTAGAACAAAATGAAGAAAGCCAACCTATCCTTCGTCTCCCTTTAACCCTGTCCAAGACCCTTCTTGTCCAAGCCCGTGTTCGTCGCATTGGACTAACTGGCTACTTCTAGCAGCTAATCAGTCAAAGTAAAATCTGTTAATTCAATATCTTTCTCGCCTTATCCTGCTAACAGCCTATGAATGTGCGCTTGTCGGAAATCATCTTAAATCTTCGATTCCTAGTGCGCTGATTCGAGAACAAGCGAGACTGCCACGCTTCCTGCTGCTCCTGCTAATGCTATTGCTACCTCCTCCTTTGCTCCTTCGATACGTGCCCGGTCGAAATGTGTTCTTGCTTTATATTCTTCCTGAAACAGCTGGGAGGCCTTGTCAGTTGCTTTCACTAGCAGCGCTTATTCCCGCCGTAAGCCCGAATATTAGATTAAAGGCACAAACAAGAAGTTCCTTATGCGTCCGAGTCTGGGCATTCATATGAGATGAGTGTCTTCCCTCTTATCCCTTCCCCATTGTTTGGGTTTCATTTCAAGAGCTTGCCTTAGTATGAATCCCATCTACGGCTGAGTCAATAGCACCCTCCTACTTTAGTGATTCAATTGCAAACAGAAAGACAACTGCAGTTGCTGGACTAGCACTTCAATTAGCTGTGACAGTATCCGTTGGCGCGAGTGAGCGTTCCCGCTGCATCGAGAATGGTAAAGTGTTCAATTAACCGGTGTAAGCCTATCCACTCTTACTGTGAGGGTTTCCGGTGTGCTAGAATCAGCAGCTATAGAATCTGCCTTACCTTCTTGACTGGTGTTACCGGTATGGGAGTACGAGTAGTTGGTGGTGAAGGCAATGATTTTAGTCTTGGGGCTATTACTTGACTTCATGTCTACCCGCTGCCAGTTCTTATTGGTGAATGCGTAGACGCTGTTGGTGAAATAGAAGCTCTTTAAATTAAATAGCCTTTGGCTTACGTAAGATCTATCTCTTCTCTAACTGCTATTCTTTGAAAGAGCTTTCGCACTTCCAATCAGATAGCGAAAGTCAAAGCTAGTTCCTCTTCCAATATACTACCGCTACCTTAATCCTATCCAATATTTATATTTATCCTTTGAATTACTCATATATATCCTATTAATTTCATTTCGCACCGGAAACTATTCTAGGAGAAGTTCGAATCCGTTCCGTTCGGATATTGATCGGTCTTGGTTTGACATGGTTTACGCGTTACTGGTTCCCGGAAGAGTTAATATCTCCATTAGCTAAACCCTTTCTTACCCTGTCTTTGGACTCGTATTTTGTTTGTACACAATCAACGGAGGCCTCCCCGACATATGTTGCAACGTCTTCAATAGCATGTTCTTACTTCGTCTTTCCCTTAATAAGTCATCAAATTTGGTGCTTTTTGATCCCCAGTTGCTATGGGGAACAAAGGAGGAAATACAATAGATTCCTCTATTTAAGTGGTTCTCGCTTCTCCTTGTTCCTGTTCCTAACTCTTCCCCGGGTAGTTCCCAATGTTTGGTACTTTCTATACTTCGTGGGTGCAACATCAACAAATTCGCTCATGATCAAGTTACAACCTAAGATCTATGACCATATTATGCTAACTGTTCGTATTTCGTTCATTCCATCGGTATGCTCTCAGGTACCTGTAATTGTGATCTGTTTGCTAGAACCAAGGGGTCTTTCTGTGGAAACCTTCACGAACAATCGTCGTTTTTTGATGGTTTTTCCGCTTCTCACAGCTGCTCTTTCCACACCTCCGGATATCTGGTGCCAAATCGTCGCCCGTTTCCTTATTTCTTCGATAATAGAGTTGACTATCTTTGTGGCATCTATTGTACAAGTTCGCGAAGAGGCTAGACGAGTGGAATGAGGGAAAGCGGCTCGATTGACAAAAAAGAAGAGTAGCCCCCGCAAAGTAACTATGAATTCCCGAGCAATTCTCAACCAACATATGCGATTCTTTCCCGTATTATAGTACAAATAATACTTCTAAATCAAGCAGTTAGGTAAGGATGAGTGCCAACTACTAATGCTAATGGAAGCTTCTTTCTTGCTCCTGCAACTCTCGAACTAGAGGAAGGTGCTAGAGTCACGCTCGTTATAGTGATCTTTATCAGTCCCAAGTGCTAGCTAATCCAGCTTGGCCAGGGATCTGAGATTAGATAGAAGGAATTCTCAGTCCCCTATGATAAAGAAATAGAGGCAGCAAACAGGCAAACAGCCTTGTAGGAGTACCAGCTATAGTAGTCAGTCCACTGGGTCTACCTTTTGCGTTCATCTTGTCAGCCGTTGGTTGCTTTGTTGCTGGCTGGATGGCTTGCTTTCGTGCTTCTGGTTGATTTCCTTTGGGTTTCCGACGGGATAAATCCCAGTAAAATGAAAGATATCAGAGAATGGGAGAACTAGACCTACCGGAAGAGGTGTAGCTGCTTTCAGGTTTGTTTAAGACAGTAATCCAAACAAAAACAGCCTTCCCTTGGCTTTGATCCAATTCCGAAGCTCGTTTGCTCACTAGCCGATGTCATTTTAAATTGACTTAGTTAGAAAAGTATGGATATTTTAAGTAGAAAGAAGTTTCTTTACCTTCCCCCTTTTGGGGGTAGTGGTATATACGATACAGATTTATTTTAGGAATGATCTATCCCTTTCAAGTGCCTATACCTGAGAGTTCTCTCCATTAGAAGATGCCAGTCTGACTCTGTACTTGGTAACAATCCCTTCTGTGCACACTTCCTTCCTTTTTAGATAGAAGGAGTCTATTACGGCCCAATCGAATATGAAAAAGAGAAGATTCCATCCGCTAAAGCAAGCCTCTTCTCTTTAAGGAGTCTAACTCGAAGAAAAAGGAGGGAAGGAGGTGGGATCAGCCTTCAAGTCCTACAGAGAGCTAGCCTTTTCCCTCGAACTAGACAAGACAGGCAGACAGGGTAGCACTAGTCGGAAGGAAGAGGGTTGGCGTGGTCGTCTCAAGCGAAAAAATCTCATATCATAAAGAGCTGTCAGTCGCGGAGAAGAAAGCGGAAACCTGCCTATGCCAGAGGAAAGGACGTGCCTCGAAAGCTGTAGGGGGCTCTAAGGCACCAGCGCAAGGTATGAAATACTACTAGCTATCCATCTCGGCAAGCTTTGTCTCGAACATCGGCAGCAGTGGAACGACTTCCTTCCCTTTAAGAAAGTTAGGAATCTAGGAAGCCTGTCAGTCCTCCGCATCAAGACCACCATAATCGATATCTCATTAAGGGAAGCAGGCCTTAGAATGGGGGTAGCGCAAAGTCAGAGTTAACTCTTATGAGCGGGACCAGTCGTTTAGAAAGCAGTTTCTTTCTTATCGTACCGAGGAATTCCACCCGCGCATAGACAAATTAGGAAGTCACCTCGATCGATCGATTAGGAAAATGCTTCCTTAAATCCTCCTTCTCGGGGCCTATTCTAACTTTGTTAACTCCCTATATTCCATTCTCCGAAGTCTTCCCGGATTGATGATTCGATTCAATCGTTTTGATTCAATCCTATCGTCAGATTGTGATGAATTTCCTTCATCTTGTTTTGAATAAGAAGCTGAATCAAGTAGGGCTAGTCTTCTAGAAGCCTTTCAGTCCTTTAGGGATAGGGATAGGGATAGGGGGCTCATTCTGACTACGGCGGGATATTTTCTCTATCTATTCTATGGTGTATGACCAAGGTCTCCTATGACTACCACTTGAACGAGTCAATCGGGGGAGCGATCGCCAAGCGGAGTTGAAAGAAAAGTGAAAACATGGCCTTCAAATAAAAAGTCATCTAAACGCGACCGACCGCCCGGTTTAATGAGAAAGAAGCTAGATCATGCCTATGTAGATGACTTGAATAGTAGGGTTCAAGCCCAGCAGGAGTGCATCCAGGCCAGGTGCAGGGAATATCAAAGACTTTAGGAGGAGTTGGTTGAGGGCCTATATTTCTTAGATCGAGTGACTGGCCCCTAAAGGGCGGAATTTACTTCTATCTCTGTTGGTTGGCGATTAGCCTTTGAGCGAGTAAAGTCAATCCTATCAGCCTGTCAGCTCAGCCAGTGAAGTTACTTCCGTTCTTGGTTCACTTTACGATGGAAAAGTCTATCTTCTTGTATTTTTAGTTCTTTTTCCTTCTCTGTCTTTGAAAAACTGCCCTTTCGTAGTCAGAATTTCGTGGAAATAAAGTTAGAGGGAAGATTCTTTAACGTTCGTGGCAGTGAAGTAATGAATCCTATTTTAATTCTTCACTCTAAGGAGTGAAGCGCGTTTATAATGTAAGCAAAGACTCTTTATTACGGTCTCCGGAGAAAGATCACCCCTGCGCGGGGACCTAAGCCCGGAATTCAATTTAGGAAGATGAAGACTTTTTCGATTCCTACATCTTCCCCCCAACCACAGTCGTTAGTAGATATTATGGGCCTTTTAATTCCTTGCTTATGGATGGGAACATGCCTTCAGTTAACCTCCCCTCCGGAACTTATTCAACCAATTAGTCAATCCGCCTTTCCTTTCCCTGGTTCGTTAAATAGAGTAGGGGCTCTAGCTTGACTTTAGCTTGAAGAGGAAACGAGTTTTCGTTCTGATCTGCTCCGGGCTTCGGTTAGTTACAGGGGCGGTCAGTAGGTAGTTTCGATTCTAGCTCTGGAGAAGCGAACTTCAATCACAAAGATTTCACTACACTACTAATTACGTTTACGTCAAACATTCCTATTTCTACTTCTGACTCTCGCACGGATAGAGATGGAGGTCGGGATTCCCGCAGCACCGCGGCAATTCAATGAGCGAGACTTGCACTCAATAGTAGAACAATGAAAGCAGTAGTGGCACTCCCCATACTTAGATGGTCCGGGCCTGTGGAGCTCCATGCAAATTCGCCTTTCAAAGTTGCAAAACACAATCCCTAGCGTAAGTCGCAATCAACTTTATGCATTTTGTTGGACTAATGAGTATAGGACGTAATTTGAGGTGGTGGGTGGGCGCCTATATACCACTTCAAACGGTCTTTGTTTGGTTGCCGAATGAGAAGTGGTATTGTACCACTATTATGCCCATGGTAACCAACGTACCCATTCCCTTGGTCTATCGCTTGTAAAGCATCCCAGGTAGTTCTCTAAGCACCGGTTAACCACCTCCCTCACAGTTTGCATGAGATTACCACTTATTCTATGTCATTTTAAGCCTTAGGTAGTTGTTCCT
>JALJEV010001124.1:0-16691 GCA_026586105.1 Hylodesmum podocarpum
TCGACTCAAAGCAAATATCTACGTAAGGTTGTGAAAAGATTCGAATGATCAACTCCAAACCCGTCAAGTAATCCCCTGGTCATCACACACATCCGTCGTTTGCTCAATCACCCGAAACTCCGGATGAAAAGGATCATATGAGTCGAGTGCCTTATGCTAGTGGTGTTGGTAGCATCATGTATGGTATGGTTTGTAGCAGACCAGACATTGCTCATGCTGTAAGCATGGTTAGCAGGTTCATGTCAAATCCGGGAAGAGCTCATTGGGATGCTCTAAAGTGGACTTTGAGATACCTGAATGGATCACTTGAAACCGGATTAAGGTACAAAAGAAGAATTAGAGGAGATGCACTGACTGGATATGTAGATGCTGATTTTGCAGGCAATGTAGATACAAGGAAGTCCCTCACAGGATATGTATTTACTCTCTTTGGGACTGCAGTCAGCTGGAAGGCAACACATCAAAATGTGGTGGCACTCTCGACAACCGAAGCCGAATACCAATACACCTCGCTAATCACCAAACACTATCAATGAAAAGGACCAAGCACATTAGGATGTGCTGCATTTTATCGTGGACATCATTGAAGCGTAGTGTCACAAAAGAAAGAAGATACCCACCTAAGACAACCCCGCTGATATGTTCACTAAGTCTCTCCCTAGAGCCAGCTCGCTAATCGCTGACTTGATCAACTTCATCGAAACTAAAGTAGGTTTAGGTAGCAAGATCTTCTTTTGGTTTGCCATCAAGGTCCGATTTAAAGTCAAGGTGGAGATTGTTAAGTGTGACTTAAAATTAGTTACATTAGGGATATCTAGTTGCTTAGTCACAAGTTAGTTACTGCAAGTTACTTTCTCGTATCTTGTTTCGTTAGAAGCTATCTATGAGTATGATATATATAAATACTCAACAGATAGGTTCAAGAAATAGAGAGAGTGTGCAAGTGCTAATAGCAGTAGTGCGACGTAAATAAGAGAGAGAACACTAGAGAGAAAAACATGAGAGATCAGAAGAGTCCTTTTTTTTTTCTTGAGAAGAGAACTGGGAGAAGCTTGATCCGGAAGCTAGTCATCAGGAGGAAGGATGTATGATCTTGTACATGCCGGTTGTTGATCTAGTGGATAATGATGATGCTGCACCACCGTGGATGTAGGACAATTCTAGTCCTAACCACGAAATCTTGTGTTCGTTCTTTCCCTTCTTTTCGCTTTTAAACTTGTTCTCGAGAATGTTTATCATTTATGCGTTTATCGAATTCATTGTGATAACTTGGATCTTGGTATAGTTCTTGTTGTTGTGGTTTTTAAGACAGGTCAAAGATTGAAGAGAACCAACAAGGGCACGGACGTGGGACAAGAACATCAAGAATGGGTTCTCGCTGCTAATGATATTGACAAGTTCTCCTGAGACAATGATTTTGGATTATGGAGAATCAAGATGGAAGCAATCTTGATTCAACCTGGACGTGGAAGCGATAAAAGCAACGAAACATCCATGTCCCACTCTCCCGAGTCAAAAGGGAGAAGTCGAGGATGGTCGAAAGGCAAGGAGTGCGATAATCTTGCGCCCCGGAGACAAGGTTTTGAGAGAGGTCGCGAAGGAGAAGTGAAGATAATGGTGAAATGCTCAACGTTTCAAGAGGGAGATCCGAGAAGAAAGGGATGGGAAAGAAGTTAAGGTCGAAATCCAAAGATTTAAAAACAAGTATAAGTGTTTTCATTTCCATAAGACAGTCACTTTCAAGAAGAACTGTCCGTAAAAGGAATACAAGGGATTCGTGGGATCACCGATTCTGTGGATATAGCTGAAGCCTCATGGATATGAAAGTGCAGGAGTTTTAATGGTTTCAAATTCAAGAAACCATAAAGGATGGATTATCGACTGTGTTGCTCTTATCACATAAGTCCAAAGACTTAACAAAGATACACCTTACCCTTTCCAAAATGGTTCTATTCATTCTTTCTTTAGACCATTTTGTTGAGGAGTGAGGAACTCGTCTTCAGGCCTTTTAATACCTAATTTCCCGCAAAAACTCAGAATTGCTCAAACAAATTCCAGCCATTGTTACCCCTCAAAGCTTGAGCTTTGTTCCCAACTCGATTTCCAATAAGAGTATGCCATTCAAGGAATTTCACAAAGCCCGCTTTATTCTTTAAAACATACAGCCATACTCTTCTTGAAAAATCGTCTATGATGGTTAAAAATAAGATCCTCCACCATGAGTTTTAACTCGATGGTCCCCATACATCATGCACATATTCAAATATCCTAGAAGAACAATGATTCCCCGTTTTGAGCTTGAGAAACAAGGTCTATTAGATGGTGATAAACTAGATAAACTTGATTTCAAAGTGTATGGCCGTTAAGGCCGGACTTCCTAAGGCGTTTTTGGGGAGAAACCGCAAATACCGTCGCTCTATTTCGATAAAAAGATGCCCTTCCTCGCTCTGAATACAAGACTCCAATGGAGATTTGGAGCGGAGAACCATCCAACTACTCACACCCGAGAGTGTTTGGATCATTAGCCTTTGCTCATGTCAAGCAAGGGAAGTTAGAAGCCGAGCTGTCAAATGCATGTTCATTGATATCCTCAAGGTGTTAAAGGTTACAAACTATGGAAACTCAAGAAGGAGAGCTGCAAATGTTTCATGCTGTGGATGTGACCTTGATGAAAGTAGGATGGCAATGATCAACAAGGATCGTTGATCAAGATTAATGCATTGTAGAACTCAGATTGAGGTGGAGCATCCGAAGAAAAGAATCATAGAGTCAAACTTCGATGATCAAGATCTTGTCGATAACATGATGGAAATGCTCGCCGTAAGTGATCTTAATCAGAGATGATGTCTCTAACTATCAACTTGTAAGATTTGAGAGAGAAAAGTGGTACCTAAAAAACCGACAAAGAGATATGGCTATGCAGATCTTATCTACTATGCTTTGAATGCTGCATACACGATATCCAAAGCATGAGCCTAAAACTATGTTAAGCACCCTGAGAGTGAAGAAAATCAACAAGTGGTTATAGTAATGAATGAACAGATGGAATCTCTCAACAAGAATAAAACTTGGACTTTGGTCACCAGCCCAAAGGAAAAAAGGTTGTAGGATGCAAATGGATTTCAAAAAGAAAGGAGGGAATTCCAGGAGTTGAGAAACCAAGATATAAAGCTAGACTTGTAGTTAGAGGTTTTACTTCCGTGTTTAGGAATTGATTACACCTATTATTTTCTCAATTGCTAGAAAACATTGTTCATAGTGATTTTACTTGTATTGGTAAATCGTTTATGATCTGGAACTTAGAGCAAATGGATGTTAAAAACCGCTTTTTGCACCGAAATCAATAAAACCATTTACATTACAACCCAAGGTTTTCAATGGAAAATAAGGTATGCTGTTTGCAAGTCTTCGTATGGTCTTAGAAAGTCCACGGATGTGGTAGAAAAAAGATTTGATGAATTCCTCATCAAACGTGGTTTTTCCATGTGATATGATGCTGTGTCTATATGTTTCAAACAAAAGAAAGAAGTGCGTGTTATTTCTCTTATTATATGTCATGATATTCTCATTGCAAGTGCTAGCAAAGAAGAAATTTCAAAGCTTCAAAAGAAAACTCAAACTCGAGTTTAAAACAGAAGGATCTAGGACTCGTTTCCAAAATCCTAGGAACGGATATAATAAGAAATAGAGAAAGAGGGAGAAAGTTTCCCGACTCAAAGCAAATATCTGCTGCATAAGGAAAAAGATTCGTAATGATCAACTCCAAACTCTGCACAGAATCCCTTCGTCATCACACACATCTCATTTGCTCAATCACTCAAACTCCGTGATGAAAAGGATCATATGAGTCGGTGTGCCTTATGCTAGTGGTGTTGGTAGCATCATGTATGGTATGGTTTGTAGCACAGACATCGCTCATACCGGTAAAGCATGGTTAGCGTGTTCATGTCAACCGGAAGAGCTCATCGATGCTCTAAAGTGGACTTTAGATACCCAATGGATCACTCAACCCATTAAGGTACAAAATTAAGAATTGCAGAGACGCACTCCACTGGATATGTAGACGCTGATTTTGCAGGCAATGTAGATGTATTGCAAGGAAGTCCCCACAGATACGATTTATTTCTTGGGGATCACTGGCTGGAAGGAAACACATCAAAATGTGGTGGCACTCGACAACCGGGGTTAATACATTGCCCTTTGGCCGAAGGAGTCAAGGAAGATTTGTGGTCAAGGGGATACTTAAGTAGGTTGAGTTGTTCAACACTGTGGTCGCTACAGACAGGTGACAACCAAAGCAATACACTCAATCACCGCATTTTATCACGAAAGGACCAAGCACATCGATGTGAAGCCAGATTTTATCGTGACATCAAGGCAGTGGTCACAAGAAAGAAGACATTCACTACAACCCCGCCGATATAAACACTAAGTCTTCCCAGAGCCAAGTTCACACTGCCAGACTTGATCAACTTTACGGAAACTAAAGTAGGTCGAGGTGCAAAGATCTTCTTTTGGTCTCGCCATCAAGGTCTCGATTTAAAGTCAAGGTGGAGATTGTTAAGTGTGACTTAAAAATTAGTTACATTAGTGGATATCTAGTTGCTTAGCCGTCAAGTTAGTTAGTCACTTTTCGTATCTTGTTTCTTGTAAGCTATCTATGAGTATGATATATATAAATACTCAATAGATAGTTCAGAACAGACAGAGAGTGTATGCGTTAATAGGCAGAAAAGCGATTTAACAAGAGAGAGAAACACTAGAGAAAAAACATGCATATGGCGATCAGAAGAGTCTCAGGAAGAGAACAAGTGTGGTAGGCGCTTGATCCAGGTTTCAGTCACCGCAGGAAGGATGTATGATTCGACATGCTTCGTTGGTTGATCTAAGGATAATGATGATGTCAGCACTTTCACCGGGATGTAGGACAATTTTAGTCCTGAATCCACGAATCTTGTGTCGCTCTTCTTCCTTTCTTTCTCTTCTTTCTCGCTTTTAAACTTGTTCTTGAGAATGTTTATCATTTATGCGTTTATCGAATTCATTGTGATAACTTGGATCTTGGTATAGTTCTTGTTGTTGTGGTTTTTAAGACAGGTCAAAGATTAGAAGAGAACCAACAAGTGGCACGCACGGTGGGACAAGAACATCAAGAATGGGTTCTCGCAAGTACGATATTGACAAGTTCTCCTGAGACAATGATTTTGGATTATGGAGAATCAAGATGGAAGCAATCTTGATTCAACCGGGATGTGTAGAAGCGATAAAAGGCGAAACAACCATGTCCGACTCTCCGAAATAAAAAGGGCCTAGATGGTCAGAAAAAAGGAGAGTTATGAGCAATCTTAGTCCTGGGCAGGTTTCAGAGAGGTCACACAGACAGGCTGGAAGATAATGGTGAAATGCTCAACGTTTAAGAGGAGATCTGAGAAGAAAGGACAGAAGTGGTTAAGTTAAGGTCGAAATCCAAAGATGGTCGAAACAAGTATGTTGTTTTCTATTTATAAGACAGTCACTTCAAGAAGAACCGTCCAAAAAGGAATATGGATTCAAGTGGATCAACAGATTCTCAGATATAGCCGAAGTTTGATGGATATGAAAGTGCAGGAGTTTTAATGTTTCAAATTCAAGAAACCATAAAGGATGGATTATTGACTCAGTTGCTCTTATCACATAAGTCCAAAGACTTAACAGCGCATACACCTTACCCTTTCCAAAATGGTTCTATTCATTCTTCGCAGAACACATTTCATTGAGGAGTTGCAGAACTGTTCATGGTTTTTTAATACCTAATTTCCCGCAAAACTCATTGAATTGCTCTGAAACAAATTCCAGGGGCCATTGTCGTCTCAAAGCTTTGAGCTTTGTTCTTAACCGATTTCCAATAAGAGTATGCCATTCGGCTGAATTTCACAAAAGCCTCAGCTTTATTCTTTAAAACATAACCATACTTTCTTGAAAAATCGTCTATGATGGTTAAAAAATAAGATCCTCCACCATGAGTTTTAACTTCGATGGTCCCCATACATCGCACACATGTTCAAATATCCTAATAACAATGATTCCCTCGTTTTGAGCTTGAGAAACAAGGTCTATTAGATGGTGATAAACTAGATAAACTTGATTGGTGGGTAAGGTGTATGTCAAGTAAGTGTCGGACTTCCTAAGTATGCTGGGGGAGAAACCGCAAATGTCGCTCGCCATTTCGATAAACAAGACGCTCTTCCTCACCAAATACAAGACTCCAATGGAGATTGAGTGGAGAACCATCCAACTACTCACACCTGGTGTTTGGATCATTAGCTCTTGCTCGGCGTCAAGCAAGGGAAGTTAGAAGCCGAGCTTCGTCAAATGCATGTTCATTGATATCCCAAGCGTGTTAAAGGTTACAACTATGGAAACTTGAAGCAGGAGATTGCAAATGTTTCATATGCGGATGTGACCTTTGGATGAAGTAGTAGATGGCAATGATCAACAAGGATCAAGTTGATCAACAACGCCAGATCAGTAGAACTCGCATTGAGGTGGAGCATCTCGGAAGAAAAGAATCGAGTCAAACTTCGATGATGAAGATCTTGTTGATAACATAGATAAGCAGTCACGCAATGGATCTTAACTGAGAGATGATGTCTCTAACTATCAACTTGTAAGAGACAGAGAGAAAAGTGGTACCTAAAACCGACAAAGAGATATGGCTTGCAGATCTTATCTACTATGCTTTGAATGTCGCATATGATATCCAAAGCAAGCCTAAAACTATAAAAGAAGTAATCGGAGAGTGAAGAAAAATCAACATGGTTACAGTAATGAATGAAGAGATGGAATCTCTCAACAAGAATAAACTGGACTTTGGTCGCGACTCAAACTTCAAAGGAAAAAAGGTCAGAGATGCAATGGGATTTCAAAAGAAAGGAGGGAATTCCAGGAGTTTGAGAAACCAAGATATAAAGCTGATTTTAGCTAGGAGGTTTTACCAGTCGAAAAATCGAATTACACCCACATTTTCTCACCCAGAAAAACATTGTTCTATAAGGATTTTACTTGTATGGTAAATCAATATGATCCGAACTGGAGAGCAAATGGATGTTAAAACTGCCTTTTGCACCTTGAAACCAAGGAAAACCATTCTCATGAAGCAACCTCAAGGTTTTCAACAAAGTGGAAAATAAGGTACGCTTGCTCAAGAAGTCTTTGTATGGTCTTAAGCAAAGTCCACTGTGATAGATAAAAGATTTGATGAATTTCTCATCAAAATGTGGTTTTTCCGTGTTGATATGATACGAATGGTTCATATGTCAAACAAAGAAAGAAGCAGTGTGTTATTTTATTATAGTCATGATATTCCCTTTACCGCAGTGCTGCGAAAGAAGAAATTTCAAATTTCAAAGAAAACTCAAAACTGGTTTAAATGAAGCGACTAGACTGCCTAAAAACTTAGGAATGATATAAATAAGAAATAGAGAAAGAGGAGAATTGCTTTCCGATCAGCAAATTATCTACGGTTGTGAAAAGATCTCGCACGATCAACCCAAACCCACGCATAGAATCCCCTTCGTCATCACACACATCCGTCGCTTGCTCAATCACCCCTAAACCCGATGAAAAGGATCATACTGAGTCGGTGCGCTCATGCTAGTGGTGTTGGTAGATCATACGGGTATGGTTTGTAGCGGACCGTGATATCTGCTCATGCCGTGAAGCATGGTTAGCAAAGTTCATGTCAACCGGAAGAGTCATCGGATGCTCTAAAGCGGACTTCGGTGATACCCTAATGGATCACTTGAAACCGGATTAAGGTACAAAAGAAGAATTAGAGGAGATGACCGATCGGATATGTGGGGATTTTTTGCAATGTAAGATACAAGGATGTTCTCACGATATGTATTTACCTTTGGGATCGTTAGCCACCGGAAGGCAACACATCAAAATGTGGTGGCACTCGACAACCGAAAGCTGAATACATTGCCTTTGCCGAAGGAGTCAAGGAAGATTTGTGGCCAAGGGGATACTTGGTGAGTTGGAGTTGTTCAACACCGTGTCACAAGCTGCATTGTGGACAACCAAAGTGCAATACACCTCGCTAATCACCAAGATTATCAATGGGACTACACATATGATGTGAAAGCGCATTTTATCGTGACATCATTGAAGCAAGGTAGTGGTCACAAGAGTTAAGATACCCACTCGAAGACAACCCCTCACGGAGCATGCTCACTCGTTTTCTCTCAGAGCTAAAGTTCAAGCACTGACTTGATCAACTTTACCGAAACTAAAGTAGGTCGAGGAAAAGATCTTCTTTTTGGTCTTCACATCAAGGTCTCGGGATTAAAGTCAAGGTGGAGATTGTTAAGTGTGACTTAAAATTAGTTACATTAGGGATATCTAGTTGCTTAGCTTCGCTCAAGTTAGTTATCACTTTCCTCGTATCTTGTTTTCAGTAAGTTCCATCTGAGTATGATATATATAAATACTCAATAGATAGGTCTTTAATAGATGTGAGAAGTGCAAGGGACAGGAGTATGCGACGCAAGAGAGAGAAACACTAGAGAGAAAAACATGAGAGATCAGAAGAAGTCTGAGAAGAGAACAGCTGAGAGAAGCTGATTCGGGAAGGAGTCAACTGTGGAGGAAGGATGTATGATCTGTACATGCTGGTTAAGGTTGATCTAAGGGATAATGATGATACGCACCACCGTGGATGTAGGACAATTTAGTCCGAACCACGAATCTTGTGTCGTTTCTTCCTTTCTTTCTTCTTCGCTTTAAACTTGTTCTTGAGAATGTTTATCATTTATGCGTTTATCGAATTCATGTGATAACTTGGATCTTGGTATAGTTTTGTTGTCATGGTTTTAAGATGTGTCAAAGATTAGAAGAGAACCAACAAAGGCACGATTGGGACAAGAACATCAAGAATGGGTTCTCAAGTACGATATTGACAAGTTCTCCTGAGACAATGATTTTGGATTATGGGAGAATCAAGATGGAAGCACTTGATTCAACTGGATGTGTAGAAGCGATAAAAGGCGAAACAAACTATGTCCGACTCTCTCGAAATGGAAAGGAGAAGTCAAAGATGGTCGAAAGGCAAGGAGTGCGATAATCTTGTGTCTCTGGGAGACAAGGTTTTGGAGAGAGGTCGCGAAGGAGAAGTGAAGATAATGGTGAAATGCTCAACGTCAAGAGGGTGATCCGAGAAGAAAGGATGTGATGTGGAAAGAAGTTTAAGGTCGAATCCAAAGATGGCCTAAAAAAACAAGTATAAGTGTTTTTCATTTCCATAAGACAGTCACTTTTAAGAAGAATCGGCCCGTAAAGGAATACAGTGGATTCGCGGGGATCAACAGATTTGGATATATACCAAGCCTCGATGGATATGAAAGTGCAGGAGTTTTAATGGTTTCAAATTCAAGAAACCATAAAAGGATGGATTAGATCAGTCAGTTTTATCACATAAGTCCGAAGACTTAACAAAGATACACCTACCCTTTCCAAAATGGTTCTATTCATTCTTTCGGCTAGACCATTTTGTTGAGGAGTGTGAGGAACCGCTTCAGGCCTTTTAATACCTAATTTCCTGCAAAACTCATTGAATTGCTCAAAACAAACAAATCCCATTGAGCCACCCCCTCAAAGCTTTGAGCTTGTTCCCAACCGATTTCACAAGAGTATGTTTTTCGGCTGAATTTCACAAAAGCCTCGCTTTATTCTTTAAAACATACAACCATCTTCTTCTTGAAAATCGTCTATGATGGTTAAAAATAAGATCCTCCACCAAAGTTTTAACTCTTGATGGTCCCCATACACGATGCACATATTCAAATATCCTAATAACAATGATTCCCTGCTTGAGCTTGAGAAACAAGGTCTATTAGATGGTGATAAACTAGATAAACTTGATTTCTCAGGTAAGGTGTACTTGCAGTTATTGACTTCTAAGCAGCGCTTTGGGGGACAAAACCGCAAATACCGCCGCCTATTGATAAACGCATGCCCTTCCTACTAAATACAAGACTCCAATTGAGATTTTTTGGAGTGGAGAACCATCCAACTACTCACACCCGAGAGTGTTTGGATCATTAGCCTTTGCTCATGTCAAGCAAGGGAAGTTAGTTGTAGTCCGCCAAACGCATGTTCATTGGATATCCAAGGTGTTAAAGGTTACAAACTATGGAAACTTGAAGAAAGGAGATTGCAAATGTTTCCTAAGCAGGGATGTGACCTTTGGCTTGAAAGTAGGGATGGCAATGATCAACAAGGATCAAGTTGATCAAGACACGTAGATTGTAGAACTCAGATTGAGGTGGAGCATCCGGAAGAAAAGAATCGAGTCAAACGATGATGATCTATTGATAACATGATGAAGAAGTCATGCAGGATCTTAATAGAGATGATGTCTCTAACTATCAACTTGTAAGAGATGCAGAGAAAAGTGGTACCTAAACCTGACAAAGAGATATGGCTATGCAGATCTTATCTACTATGCTTTGAATGTCATGACATGATATCCAAAGCATAGAGCCTAAAACTATAAAAGGGCTAATCGAGAGTGAAGAAAATCAACAAAAGTTACAGTAATGAATGAAGAGATGGAATAACAAGAACTAAAACTTGACTTTGGTCAATGCAGCCCAAAGGAAAAAGGTTGTGTGGATGCAAATGGATTTTCAAAAGAAAGAGGAATTTAGAGTTGAGAAACCAAGATATAAAGCTAGACTTGTAGCGAGGTTTTACTCGTGTCTAGGAATTGATTACACCGACATTTTCTCACCTGCTATAAACATTGTTCTATAAGGATTTTACTTGTATGGTAAATCAATATGATCCTGAACTAGAGCAAATGGATGTTAAACCGCTTTTGCACGGAAATCCTAAGGAAACCATTCTCATGAAGCAACCTCAAGGTTTTAACAAGGGGAAAATAAGGTATGTTTCAAGAAGTCTTAGATGGTCTTAAGCAAAGTCCACTGGGATGTGGTATAAAAGATTTGATGAACCATCAAATTGGTTTTTCCGGTATGTATATGACACATAGGTCTATATACTTAAAACAAAGAAAGAAGTGTGTTATTTCTCTTATTATTGATGATATTCTTGCAAGTGCTAGCAAAGAAGAAATTTCAAAGCTCAAAGAAAACTCAAAACCGAGTTTAAAATGAAGGATCCAGACCGCCCAAAAACCTAGAATGGATATAATAAGAAATAGAGAAAGAGGAGAATCGCTTCTGACTCAAAGCAAATATCTACAGAAGGTTGTGAAAAGATTCAATGATCAACCAAACCCGTCAAGAATCCCCTTGGTCATCACACATATCCGCTTGCTTCAATCACCCAAACCCAGTGATGAAAAGGATCATACTTAGTCGAAAGTGCCTTATGCTAGTGGTGTTGGTAGCATCATGTATGGTATGGTCGTAAAGGCATGACATTGCTCATGCTGTATTGCATGGTTAGCAGTGTTCATGTCAAATCCGGAAGAGCTCATCGGGATGCTCTGTGCTTGGACTTCGAAAGATACTTCCTGGAATGGGATCACTAAACCGGATTAAGGTACAAAAGAAGAATTGAAGGAGATGCACCGATCGGATATGTAGATGCTGATTTTGCAGGCAATGTAGATACAAGGAAGTCCTCACAGATATGTATTTACTTTCGATAATGCACACCGGAAGGCAACACATCAAAACGTGGTGGCACTCTCACAACCAAGTTTAATACATTGCTCGGCCAAGGAGTCAAGGAAGATTTGTGGTCGGAAGTGGGATACTTTGAGCCGGAGTTGTTCAACACTGTGTCACAAGGTATCGCGGACAACCAAAGTGCAATACACCTTCGCTAATCACCAAGACTATCACGGTAAAGGACCAAGCATTATCGATGTGAAGCCGCATTTTATCGGACATCATCAAGCGGTAGGGTCACAAGAAAGTTAAGATACCCATCAAGACAACCCCGCCGATATGTTCACTAAGTTCTCCCTAGAGCCAAGTTCAAGCACCGCTTGGACTTGATCAACTTTACCGGAAACTAAAGTAGTCGAGGTGCAAAGATCTTCTTTTGGTCTTTCATCATCAAGGTCCGGATTTAAAGTCAAGGTGGAGATTGTTAAGTGTGACTTAAAATTAGTTACATTAGGGATATCTAGTTGCTTAGCTGCCAAGTTAGTTGGTCTACATTTTCGTATCTTGTTTCGTTGTAAGCTATCTATGAGTATGATATATATAAATAATTAATAGATAGGTTCAAAGAAATGATGAGAGTGTGCAAGTGCTAATACAGAAGTGCGCACTTAATAAGAGAGAGAAACACTAGAGAGAAAAACATGAGAGATCAGAAGCAGTCCTTGAGAAGAGAACAGCGGGAGAGGATCCGAAGTTTTAGTCACTGAGGAAGGATGTAATGACCAGACATGCCGGTTGGTTGATCTGGAAGGATAATGATGATGCCGCACCACCGTGGATGTAGGACAATTTAGTCCGAACCACGTAAATCTTGTTTTCTTTCCTTTTTCTTCTTTCTTCGCTTTTTAAACTTGTTCTTGAGAATGTTTATCATTTATGCGTTTATCGAATTCATTGTGATAACTTGGATCTTGGTATAGTTCTTATGTCAGGGTTTTTAAGACAGTCAAAGATTAGAAGAGAACCAACAAAGGCAATGACGTGGGACAAGAACATCAAGAATGGGTTCTGCCAAGTACGATATTGACAAGTTCTCCGAGACAATGATTTTGGATTATGGAGAATCAAGATGGAAGAACGATTCAACTGGGATGTGTGTAAGCGATAAAAGGCGAAACAACTATGTCCGACTCTCCGAGTCAAAAGGTGAAGTCGAGATGGTCGAAAAGGCAAGGAGGCGATAATCTTGTGTCTGGGAGACAAGGTTTTGAGAGAGGTCGCTAAGGAGAAGTGAAGATAATGGTGAAATGCTCAACGCTTTCAAGAGGGAGATCTCGGTAAGAAAGGACAAGGAAAGAAGTTAAGGTCGAAATCCAAAGATGGTCGAAAAACAAGTATGTTGTTTTCTATTTCCATAAGACAGTCACTTCAAGAAGAACCGCCCGTAAAAGAATACAAGGGATTCAAGGGGATCAACAGATTCGTGGATATACCAAGCCTCTGATGGATATGAAAGTGCAGGAGTTTTAATGGTTTCCAAATTCAAGAAACCATAAAAGCGATGGATTATTGACTCAAAGTTGCTCTTATCACATAAAAGTCCAAGACTTAACAAGATACTCCACCCTTTCCAAAATGGTTCTTATTCATTCTTCTACTAGACCATTTTGGTTGTAGGAAAGGAGAGAGGAACTCAGTTTCTCGTGGCCTTTTAATACCTAATTTCCCTTAAAACTCATCAATTGCTTCAAAATTCCAAAAGCATTATGCCATCCCTCAAAGCTTTGAGCTTTGTTCCCAATCGATTTCCAATAAGAGTATGCCATTCGCTGAATTTCACAAAAGCCTCGCTTTATTCTTTAAAACATACACCCATACTCTTCTTGAAAAATCGTCTATGATGGTTAAAAAATAAGATCCTCCACCATGAGTTTTAACTCTTGATGGTCCCCATACATCAAAGATGCACATATTCAAATATCCTAGAAGAACAATGATTCCCTCGTTTGAGCTTGAGAAACAAGGTCTATTAGATGGTGATAAACTAGATAAACTTGATTTCGTGGGTAAGGTGTATGTCGTTAAGGCTGGACTTCCTAAGGCTTTTGGGGAGAAACCGCAAATACCGCCGCCTATTTGATAAACAGATGCCCTTCCTCACCAAATACAAGACTCCAATGGAGATTTGGAGTGGAGAACCATCCAACTACTCACACCTGAGAGTGTTTGGATCATTAGCCTTTGCTCATGTCAAGCAAGGGAAGTTAGAAGCCGTAGTCAAATGCATGTTCATTGGATATCCCGAAGGTGTTAAAGGTTACAAACTATGGAAACTTGAAGAAGGAGATTGCAAATGTTTCATAAGGTGGATGTGACCTTTGATGAAAGTAGGATGGCAATGATCAACAAGGATCAAGTTGATCAAGACACGATTGTAGAACTCGATCGAGGTGGAGCATCCGGGAAGAAAAGAATCGAGTCAAACTTCGATGATGAAGATCTTGTTGATAACATGATGAAGAAGTCACGTAATGGATCTTAACAGAGATGATGTCTCTAACTATCAACTTGTAAGAGACAGAGAGAAAAGTGGTACCTAAACCGACAAAGAGATATGGCTATGCAGATCTTATCTACTATGCTTTGAATGCCGCACATGATATCCAAAGCATGAGCCTAAAACTATAAAAGAAGTAATCGAGAGTGAAGAAAAAAAATGGTTACAGTAATGAATGAAGAGATGGAATCTCTCAACAAGAATAAAACTTGGACTTTGGTCGACCAGCCCAAAGGAAAAAAAGGTTGTAGGATGCAAATGGATTTTCAAAAGAAAGGAGGGAATTCCAGGAGTTGAGAAACCAAGATATAAAGCTAGACTTGTAGCTAGAGGTTTTACTCAGTCGAGGGAATTGATTACACCGACATTTTCTCACCTCGTTGTAAAACATTGTTCTATAAGGATTTTACTTGTACTGGTAAATCAATATGATCCGAACTAGAGCAAATGGATGTTAAACTGCCTTTGCACGGAAATCCAAGGAAACCATTTCATGAAGCAACCTCAAGGTTTTGAAAAGGGGAAAATAAGGTATGCTTGCTCAAGAAGTCTTTGTATGGTCTTAAGCAAAGTCCACGGATGTGGTATAAAAGATTTGATGAATTTCTCATCAAATGTGGTTTTTCCGTATGTATATGACACTTGTGTCTATATGCTTAAAACAAAGAAAGAAGTGCACAGGTTATTTCTCTTATTATATGTTGATGATATTCTCATTGCAGTGCTAGCAAAGAAGAAATACTCCTTTAAAAAGTCAAAGAAAAAACTCAAAAACTCCGAAGTTTAACAAGGATCTAAGACCGCTCCAAAATCCTAGAACGGATATAAATAAAGTTAAAATGGTAAAGAAATCGCTTCCAAAGCAAAATATCTACGTAAGGTTGTGAAAGATTCAATGACTAACTCCAAACCCGTCAAGAATCTCTTGGTCATCACACACATCCGTCGCTGCTCAATCACCCGAAACTCCAGATGAAAAGGATCATATGAGTCAGTGCCTTATGCTAGTGGTGTTGGTAGCATCATGTATGGTAGAGGCTCTACTGCATATCTGCTCATACCGGTAAAGCATGGTTAGGTGTTCATGTCAACCGGAAGAGCTCATTACCGATGCTCTAAAGTGACTTCTCAGATACCAATGGATCACTAAACCGGGATTAAGGCCAAAAGCACTGTATGACGATCAATCGGATACGTAGATGCTGATTTTGCAGGCAATGTAGATACAAGGAAGTCCTCACACAGATATGTATTTACTTTCTTTCGGACCCACTGGAAGGAAACACATCAAAATGTGGTGGCACTTCTCACAACCTGGGGTTTAATACATCGCCCTTGCCGAAGGAGTCAAGGAAGATTTGTGGCTGAAGGGGGATTGGTGAGTGGGAGTTGTTCAACACCGTGTCACAGTGCATTGTGACAACAAAGCAATACACCTCGGCTAATCACCAAGATTATCATGAAGGACCAAGTTAATATCGATGTGAAGTCGATTTTAGTGGACATCATTGAAGCAAAAGGGTCACTTGAAAGAAGATACCCACCAAGACAACCCCGCTGAATGTTCACTTGTTTCCTAGAGCTGTTCAGCACTTGACTTGATCAACTTTACCGAAACTAAAGTAGGTCGAAAGATCTTTTTTAAGTCCCTTGCCATCAAGGTCCTGGACATTTAAAGTCAAGGTGAGATTGTTAAGTGGACTTAAAAACAAGTTACATTGTGGATATCTAGTTGCTTAACAATAAGTTAAGCACGCATTTTCAGATTCTGTTTCTCGTTGTAAGCTATCTATGAGGATATATAAAATACTCAATAGATAGGTTCAGATAAATAGACAGGAGAGTGTGCAAGTGCGAATAGCAGAGTGCGACGCAATAAGAGAGAGAAACACTAGAGAGAAAAAAACATGAGAGATCAGGAAGAGTCCTTGAGAAGAGAACAGTGAGAGAAGCTTGATCTGGAAGCGAGTCACTGTGAGGAAGGATGTATGATCTTGTACATGCTGGTTGGTTGATCTAGTGGATAATGATGATGCTGCACCACCGTGGATGTAGGACAATTTAGTCCGAACCACGTAAATCTTGTGTCGTTCTTCTTTCCTTTCTTCTTTCTTCGCTTTTAAACTTGTTCTTGAGAATGTTTATCATTTATGCGTTTATCGAATTCATTGTGATAACTTGGATCTTGGTATAGTTCTTGTTGTTGTGGTTTTTAAGACAGGTCAAAGATTAGAAGAGAACCAACAAGTGGCACGCCCGGTGGGACAAGAACATCAAGAATGGGTTACGCTAAGTACGATATTGACAAGTTCTCCTGGAGACAATGATTTTGGATTATGGAGAATCAAGATGGAAGCAATCTTGATTCAACTGGGATGTGTAGAAGCGATAAAAGGCGAAACAACCATGTCCGACTCTCTGAGTCAAAAGGTGAAGTCAGAGATGGTCGAAAAGGCAAGGAGTGCGATAATCTTGTGTCTGGGAGACAAGGTTTTGAGAGAGGTCGCGAAGGA
>JALJEV010001125.1:0-2500 GCA_026586105.1 Hylodesmum podocarpum
TGGTTTATGATTGAATCTCAGAGGCATTCTTATCATTTGGTAGATCCAAGTCCATGGCCTATTTCGGGTTCACTCGGAGCTTTGGCAACCACCGTAGGAGGTGTGATGTACATGCACTCATTTCAAGGGGGTGCAACACTTCTCAGTTTGGGCCTAATATTTATCCTATATACCATGTTTGTATGGTGGCGCGATGTTCTACGTGAATCCACGTTGGAAGGACATCATACCAAAGTCGTACAATTAGGACCTCGATATGGTTCTATTCCGTTCATCGTATCGGAGGTTATGTTCCTTTTTGCTTTTTTTCGGGCTTCTTCTCATTCTTCTTTGGCACCTACGGTAGAGATCGGAGGTATTTGGCCCCCTTTAGGGATTTGGGTTTTAGATCCTCGGGAAATCCCTTTTCTTAATACCCCTATTCTCCTTTCATCCGGAGCAGCCGTAACTTGGGCTCATCATGCTATACTCGCGGGGAAGGAAAAACGAGCAGTTTACGCTTTAGTAGCTACCGTTTCACTGGCTCTAGTATTCACTGGCTTTCAAGGAATGGAATATTATCAAGCACCCTTCACTATTTCGGATAGTATTTATGGTTCTACCTTTTTCTTAGCAACTGGCTTTCATGGTTTTCATGTGATTATAGGTACTCTTTTCTTGATCATATGTGGTATTCGCCAATATCTTGGTCATCTGACCAAGGAGCATCACGTTGGCTTTGAAGCAGCTGCATGGTACTGGCATTTTGTAGACGTGGTTCGGTTATTCCTATTTGTCTCTATCTATTGGTGGGGAGGTATATGAAGGAACGAAACAGTGGATTGAGGAATGAAAGCTCGAAGACAAAGAGAACCGGGCTTTTCAAAAGAATTACTGCTGCTTTCCCACTCCCTTTGATTTTAATATACAAAAAAGTCTCTTCCACTTTCCTACCAAATCTCTCTTTATTCTGGCACATAAATGAAGGGATCGAAGAGATTATGGCAGAAAGAATAAGAATATGTTCACCAAGAAATGCCCCGAAATTGGATCTTGGTCTATTTGAGATTGTTCTTTTTAATCGTAATAAAAGAAGTTTTCTTGTCTCTCGTTTCTTTTCTGAACAAATCGAAGAACCTAATGGATCGGGATTTGATGAGGGTTGAAATGGAAGTTGGTTAAAAAAAAGAATACCGGACTAGTTAAGGTTGCCATTAGTCGGGAATGAGCGAGAAGAGAAGTTTTTATTTATAAGGGGGTACAACAATAGCAATGGACATAATTAGAAGATAAAATATGGGAGCTCTTCTTCGAGAGATGAGAAGCATCTCCGTGCACAACAGTTGGACTCACTGCTGTACTTTTGTTATCATAGCAAGAAAAAATCTCTTTGAGAAATGAATAGGCTCTTGTCAATAGGTTGTTTGGCAGCTTTACGCGAATCCACACTAGCTAACTTTACACAGAAGGACCACCACCATTGATACATTGATAGTGGATTAAGTGGCAAACCTATACAATGCCCAAGTGCGGAGATACTTAAGTAAGATAGGGTATCCTATTGCTAAACATCCGGCTACCCATAGTTTGAAGGGCTCTTCCCTTTCCCTTATTTCTTCCCTGTGAGCCTCTGCGTAGCAGGCCTCGACACACCTCTGCAACATATGGCTTATTCGCCATGGCGGGTATATGCTAGCTTCAGGCGGGGTAGGAAATGCTTCTGAAAAGATGCCTTCGGGTATCTCTTCTCCTTCATACATTCGAGAGAAGCTTTCCCCTTTAGGATTGTATATAGTTGCTCGTAATATAGGGAACCCGTCCCGCTATTCCCGAAGAAAGGCTAGATAAGATGATGGAGATTAGATAAGCTATGCGAGCTCTTATTTGCCTAAACTAAATGCTTAACACATGCAGTTCGGTGTGGGTAATTCCCTCTGTGCTCTGAAGATTGATTGAAAGTCAACCAGTCAGATGTATCAGAATAGTGATTTTACCTTCTTTCGCTACACATTCACTGGCGGAATGATGGTTACTGAAATGACATAAGTGATCACAGAGACTAGTAGCAGGTTTGAGCGCACATTGCCAATCCAATTGGTACTTTCCTTTTATTGATTCTTAGCTCTTGCTGTCAATTACTGATTCTTTAGCGATGTAAAGCCATCAGGCAGTAGACCGGCAAGGGAACGGCGCTGTCTCGGTATTCGTTCTTGAATCAGTGACTGAGAGTAAGTAAGGGCTAGTGATCAAAAAAATCAGACTAGTGGGGCATATTTTGTATCTAGCGTTATTCATGCGACTTCCCCTGGCCACAAACAGACCAAGAAGGACATACGTGGCATACTTCTCTGAGTATGAACCCGGTGAACAAGGTAAATGTTTTAATTTCCGAAGAAGGAAAAGCATAAGAAGGAGCGTTAACCACTTGACCAATAGGATAGTTAAGAAGTCTTTGTCCACTCAAGCCCCCTTTTTTTAATTTTAGCAGATAAAAAGAAAGGAAAGGCAGTACAAAGACAGA
>JALJEV010001125.1:7500-32500 GCA_026586105.1 Hylodesmum podocarpum
AAGGTTTAGTGGACAAAGAGTGTACCTAAAATATCTGTTGTTTGCCTTGGAGCTCTTCAATCAGACGCACTTGCTCGCTGCACGTGTTTGAAAATGTGCTCTTATCAATAAGGGACGCGAGAGGAATTCCGATGGTGTATTACTGGGCAACGAAGAGATTGTTTACAAGAGAAGGTTGCCGAACAGGAGACATGCAGAGTGAAGTAACATATATTCTATAGATGCCACAGAAGAGCAGGAGGAATCGGAATCAACTTCCGTTTTCAGGAATATAATCTGTGCTTTTTCAAGACGACTGGGTAAGAGCGCATCGACAAATTCTTGCAAGGGAAGCTCCTGACTAAGCGGATTTACCAGACAAGAGCGTAAAGGATGGCGAGTTAAAAAAAGAAAATTACTATACATTACATTTAGTGCTCACTAGTAATTGGGAGGAAAGCATACTGGTTCGAGACATCTCCTGCTAACCTTGAGGCTTTGATTCGAGTCTTGTCAATTCTTTTCCACATCATGTCATGATTGGCGTCTAAAACGGGTTAAAACAGTCTTTGATCCAGTAATGGTCTCTCCTTTCTGACTAGGAAAATCGGGCTTATAACAGGCTTTGTTTTTCCTCAGATTGGGAAGAATCCATTTTTGACGAGTCTTGTGAGAGCTGAAGAAAGTCCTATCATTTTCCTTAGCCACCGGGGAAAAGAAGTTATACCACTGCGGCTGTGCCCAATTGGAGTCAAATGCAGTGATGAAGCGACAGCAAAAAAATGCTACTACGCCTATTGGGCCAATTCATTTCTTCTAAGCAACCTATTCTTCATCTTCCCTTTTTTTTAGGGAGAAAGAGAGTAACACTACGACTCCTAGTAGTTCAAAGGTTCCAAGTCTTAGGAGTGCGAAAATCACTTACTCATAGCTCATATTCAATCCCCATACTTAAAAAAGGTATACTTTGTATTCTATCAAAGCTCCCTTACAAATGTGAAAACCTTCTAAGCCCACAGGGGAAATCCCTAATAGGGATTATGCCTCAGCTAAACGAAAAAGTCATATAGAACAAGGAAGTGCTAAGGCAACTACAACAGCTCAAAGGGAACACCTTCTTTGTTTACAGGTTAATCCACTTACCTAAGAAGTAGGGACCTCTGAGCCTGCTTCTTCCCTGCTCTGTTTTAATAAAGTCCTATTGGATATAGAGCAAGCATCCCGATGGTTATGAGTGCAATTCACTTTTTACCTATGTGAAACGTTTCTCATTGCAATCTTAATCTTGGGTTAGGCAGGAAAAGTAAGTTCGAACGATTTCTCCCACAGGGCACCTTCAAACTTTCCAATGAATGGCATTCTGAGGTAATTTCTGAGGATTAAAGGGCTAGTTCCCCGTGCTGGCCTGTCTATTCCATGAACCTAAAAACAGCCCTAAGTTCCTTTAACTCTTGCTTAAGAAGCGATCCGTCAGGATCCTAAGCCAATGATAAAGTGATTAAGAACCTATTATCAGGATTTTAATTTTATTTTGTTTATAGATAAGCTCAACTAAATGGTAAGGTTTCCCTGCTCCTGCATTCTCGGCTTGGGCTGACCGCATAGGCATAACCACTACCGGCAGCAGAGAAAGAGGCGTAGGTAAAAGTGTATCTATATGATAGAATCAACGTAGTAACAATCCTTGTTACATATCCAAAAATTAAATGAAAAATAATAGAAAGCTAAAAAACCTTTTGATGTGCCCCGTAGCAGCACCTTGAAAAAAGGACCCCAATACTTTTGAATCTCACCACCATCCGACCTCATATTGTAAATGTAAAGGGGAACAAAAGAAAGTAAGTAGTTTATCCTGAATTCGAAGCGGAGACAGTCTTAATAGAGAATGTCCATGTATTTCTGTTGATCCATTTATGGGGGTAGAAGAGATAGCAGTGGGGGCATGATGGTGCGCAGCAATAGAGCCCGCGTAGGATACAGCATTCCTTCTAGCCTTTTCCTACAACATTCTAACATTCTTCATTTCTTCCTTCTTTCTGTGCCCCATCCTTTCGGCCTGTCATATTCTTTGCCATCTCCGTTTCTGAGTCTTCGTCATGCCCTCTTATCTCTATATAGCTGCCTTTCTCTTATTACTCTCTTAATTTATAGGGAGTGGCTAAGGTCTTTTTTGAATCTATTTTCTTTCTCCCTAACTCCTTTGTTGAGTCTGTCTTCCCAGTTACATGAAAAACAATTAAAAAGGGAAAGCAGAAAGAAAGCTTCTATATATGTGTACTCCGTTAATTAATAGAATAAGTAAGCTATCAGAGTCGAAAGCATGGATGCAGGCTTAAGAAGGAAAGCTACTAACACTCTATATACTATATAAAAAGAAAAGTAAAAAGTCTTGGAGTTGAGTACATGAGTTCTTCGCATCCTTCACCTATAGGCTTTCATTTTCTAGGTAAGTGTAAGTTATAGATTCCACAGAAAAAGTGATACCTCTCTATAAGCTTGTTATCTTTCCTGACTCAATCCAAAAGAAAAGCATGGGCCGGGAGAATATTAGCACGCCGCAAGGTTCACCGCTCGATCCAGTCCTAGCCAACAACTATTTGGACGAGAGTTTGAGTGCGTTTGCAGCAAACGACGTAATCCCCCAGGTAGGTCTTTCTTATTGGAATGAAATAGGAGCAGGAGATTAGCTCGCTCAAATGACGATATCCGGTGCATTGATTGGCCGACCTCCCGGAAGATTGTCTGATCAACAGCGCCTTCGCATGCAACCCCGTAGGGAAGATGCTTCTCTCATTTTGATTTGGACGGGTGAACGAAGAAAGACTACTCTAGCTCAAGACCCCGCCCCTCCTCTCGGCAGAGCCACCTCCGTCCGATGCAACGAAGAATGGCAGTTTCAACTCCTTCCAATAAAAACCAGCTATTTCATACCTATCGAACCAGACAAAAAATACCTTTCACGAGAGGTTTGTAAGAGCGTAATACTTGTAGCGAGAACTAGAAGAAGGAAGTCAGCGCCTATCGGGCTTTAGGGACTTTAGTTCGGCTCAGTGAATTGTGAAAATAGAGTGAAAATAAATTCCTGTGCCAAGCCAAAGGCAAAGAGAAATCCTTCTGAAAAAAGACCGGATTCCGAAAGAGAAAGATCGGATTCTATACCAGCGCATTCTCGAATGAGAAGGAATAGACAATAGACCTTTACCTCTCATCCTAGAATGATCATAGGTTCCTATTGCTACAAGGGCTTTATTGAGACAATACTGCTATTCCTGTAACTATCAGGACTGAAGCACACAGTTTTAACTCTTGAACGTATTCGCTGGGGATAAACCTTTCAATGACTTAATCAGAGCAGAGTAAACCGCTGTAATTGGATAGGCTAGAAAGTAAGGGCTGACGACTCAAACTTGTTGCCTGTAAGAGAAAAAACTTCCTCGCCTAAGAGACTAAGGGCTTATCTTTGTCTTGGTACTGGCTCTGCAAGGAAAATAGAAACAGACCCTTTGAATACTTTAAGGCGGGACTCCCTTTCGAGTAAGCTACGGTCTCTCCTTTTACGTATTCGTTTCGACATGGATCTGAAACCGATCGGCTTTCATACCTCTCCTGGGCCTCGCCCTCTTTCTCAACTCGAATCTTAAGTTCAGCGGTGTTGACGAAGACCTGCGCTAATAAGACAAAGAAGTGGGGAGTCTATGCCTTTTCATAAAACGAAAAGCTTTCAGTCCGAATCAGTAACAACGAATTTGTGGAATGAGGGATCAAGAGACGCTCAAAAGAGCTCCTTCTTGAACAATCCCCTATTTAGCTGGGGATTCTAAATCAACCTTGCGTGGGTATCTGAGCTAAACCTAGCTCACCAAGCCTGAGGAGTGCCTTGGCATATAGGGCCAGATACAAATGAACGAGAAATCGACCTCGATCAATTCATGCTGAAAACTCTTTGCCACAATATCCCCGGATCCGGATCTCTATCTGGAGATATAACCGATTCCTCGGCTAGGGGCCGATTTTAGATTCAAAGATAGCTTCCCGGGGGTCGCGAAGACATCGTCTGAACTCGTCCATTCACCGACTTCTTTTCCTGCCTACTCAATTATTTGGCATTTTATGCTTAGCGGAAAGCGTATCATACTATACTATCAGACTGATGTGACACACCAAGGAAGACTGATGTGTCCAGTGACCGGTGAAGAATGAGCTCCATTCACTCTGAAGTTAGACTTCTTTCTTCAAGTCTCTGTCGCAACTTGACACGAAATGAAACTTCTTTGATCGACTAATTATCCATGCTATGCAATTGAAACATTTTTCATATCAAAAGTCCTAAAGCCGATGTAGTTGCATTGGTAAACAAAAGCCCTTATTTTCCATGTCGTATCAGGCGAGGCTCAGCGGGATCCAGATAAACCTACCTAACAGTTCTAAGTGGCAAGATCAATCAAAGAAAATAGGCTCCGGAGAAGAACTTCTTTTCTTCTTAAACTATATCCCATTGTATACATCGTAATAGAACCCTTTTTTTCAAATCAGAACCTCTTTCTTAGGCGGGCGGTTATCCGGACTAATGTGAAACCTCCACACAGAAAAACGAGGTGCGAAGCGAAAAAAGATTGCTCCGTGAGATAAGTGTGAATAACTCAAGCATTGGGCCAAGCAAGAATAAGCGATAGACCCACATCTCTTCGATCGGATGCCATTTCTACGAGTAGAGTCGATTCATATTATGGTGCAACACCTGAAAGACCGTTTAACGGATCATAAGAGATATACCCATGTAGCCATATACAGAGAGAGATTCTTGAGTCATAGAATCCATGAAGCCATTGTACAAGGAAGTGAAGGCTAACATACCTTATCATTTCTTAGAAGATCCATTCAACCTAGTAAGAATGAGTCGATACTATTCTAGCTGTAAGGAATCCGAGTTAGCTATCTTTGCTACATCTGGTACTAAGCTCAATCCTTGTACCCGTAGAATCTCTTGATTGAAGTCCCTTTCTTGGATCTCACACAAGAAGGAATTATACTCTTAGGACTCTTAGCTAGCCTGAGACATTCGACCACTAAGACGGATTTCCGAGATTTTTGAGAATGTTGAAAGTGTTCTTGGTTGCTAGGATCTTCTATTCATGAGAAAGACTTCTTCTTATTCCAGTTCAGAAGACCGGGAAAACCTCTTTCCGAATGTCTAGCCTTCTCGCGAATTCCCTATCACTATAATATGGATTAATATAAGAAAGTAGAATCCAAGGGGCATATCTTTTCTAGGTTATGATTCGCATCTCGAAAAAAATGCATTGATAAAGGATTGAACACAAATATGACTTTCTTTCTACTTACTGTTAGGCTGACGGCCTAGTTACACACTAAATCTCATGACTGATCTCCTGCCTTTCGGTAACTCAATCTAAGGACTTGATTGTAACTACTAAATCGAAAAGGGAATTTCAGCTTTCATTAGTAAATTCAATTTCTATTACAAGGTTTTCTGATGCAGGAGGGGAAAGGACCGGAAATTATAGACTTTATTCTTAAATACCGACTCCCTTCTCATTCAAGGACGGGCTTCTAACTCTATAGACAGAAGAATCTCCTTCTTAGGAATCCTCGCCTTCTCAATCATCACAGGAAGTACGGAGTTCGAAAGAGGAAGCTAGCTCCTAAGCTCAAACTCTTTTCTTATTAGTCCCGGTAGTAAAGATCCGGGTAAGAGAATAGGCGGGGAAGAGACTATGCTGCTAAAGGATCTTTTTAGCTTTTATGGCATTTCTTTAGTCCTTCGGATCAGATTCTTTAGGCAGTTCCCGCGGAAGTTTGATGAGAAGCCTAGGGTTTTGTCTAAGGGAGTATGAGCTCAGCGGCCGAGGGCAGGGTTCTTTGTTGTTGGGAGTCCCGCTTGTTGTTCTATCTAGTCCCTAAATCCGGAAAGTGGGAAATCCGGGTCTACTAATGTTAATAAAGACATGAGTCATCTTCCCCACTCCATATACTTCTTATGGCTCTACTGCAGGATTCGATTCTAAGGCAGCTTTTCTTTCCTCAGAAGGATCCTATTCAATTCGAAGGCATTTCCTTGTTAACACGATTTCCCCTGTCTTCGCCTAAGCCTTAAAAGTAGCATTTACTCCGCTTTAAAGGAGGAATGTGTAATCAAGCACGGCTGTAAATTCTTTGACTACCGAGCCCTAGGACAAGTGAAGTTACCCGGGAAGACGTCAAGACTTGTAGCTTTCCGTTGCACACTAATTCCCCTGTAACTGCTAAATCCTACTATTCATTCATACTAACATACTAACTTACTTGAGGCTCAGTTCACACAGGATAAGAATAAATAGTAAGTTCGCGGATAAAGGAGAAGATGATAAGGAATTTCCGTATCCTGATCTGACGTATCTTACCCGGGATCTGGAAGAGAAGATCTAGCTTTGTGCCTCCCTAAGCAATCCTTAGTAAGTTCATACCATAGGGGTATTATTAAAAAATCTCTTCTATGTAATTTCCTCCTCCCGGTGAAGAGAGGACATATGGGAATTGATTCAATGGCATTTGCCTCTAGCGACTAAAGGATTTCTCTTTCTACATACGTAATTTCGGCTTTGAAAGCAAGATCGGAGACTGATTCATTCTTTCCTCCTGCTCAATCTCCGGTTGGGCTTGTATCAACTAAATGAACTACTTCCTATAGCCTACCGGTGACTAGAGGCTTAGACCCGTGAGGGATCAGGAATTGAATCACAAGGAATTGGAAGAGAAGAGACTTCCATTCTTTCCTTCGCCTTTCGAAAGGATCACAGGGCTTTTTATAGTACAGTAGTTGGAAGAGGTCGAGAGGCTTTATCAATTAGATCTATCCTTATCGAAACGGCAAGCCATGCTTCAAGCTAAGTCTTCTATTGAGAGCGGGATCTAATTAGTTGCTAAACTACAGGTGTCGAAGATTCTCATTCTGAACCTGCCTAGCCCCTTTCTTGCAAAGAGGGGATTCTGATCGGCATCATATCACACACAGAGGTAAGGAATGCGGGAAGGTGCGTAGCCTTGCTAAAGGAATGCCTCAGGGCATAGCAGGTAGGACTAGTTCTTCTTCAATTTGGACAGATGATCTGATATGAATTTTCAAACCAATGCCACATCTGACCCAAGGCCCACTCCTGGGCTGAACTGGCATAAGGGATTCAAAACCAAAGGAAAAGAATGCAAGTTGGGAAGGATTAACCTGATTGATTGACCTAAGGAAAGCAAGAAGGCCGGGTTTTTCGAGAGAAAAGTAAGTATCGATGCTTGAGGCTACGAATTGGATAGGAATTGAGAATTCCCTTTGAGAATAAGCTGTGATAACCGTTCGATAGAGCTAAGCCCCTTGATATGAAAGTTTTCCTCTCATTGAAGGACGTAGGCTAACTAGAACTATGAATAGCCTTGCCTTCCCCAGCGTCGAAGGAAAGTTCCTGAACCGAGCTCACTTCATTAAGGTCCGGTTGCTTGAAGCTCTGTTCCCGTGTCGATGAAGGTCCCTGCGAAGTAGTGAAGATGGGATAAACGATGAAAGGTAAATGAATGCTTATCCCGTGGATGCGACGCGGTCTTAGCACTTTCCCTCTTTTAAGTAGGAATCTGCTAAGGCTAGGCACCTTCTTCAGTAGAGATTCATCTTTCAAATGCCCTGTGGGACTTGAGGAAGAAAGTAGGGAGGAGAAAGAACTGAGCTTCTTTGACTTTCTCAACAAAAGCGAGTTGAAGGAGCGATAGTCTATGAAAGCAGATAAAAAAAAGGCTAGTCCCATGGACGGGGGAAAGGCAAAAGCCCTATTAAGTTAAACGTTAAACTAGGATTAATCATAAAAGTTCTCTATGGCCGGTTGGAGATACGGAATGGGGGAAGCGAGAAGGAATGAAATCCGCCAGCCGTTGACTAGCCAACCAGAAAGACATTTATAAAGAAAGAAGCCAATCTCGACAAAAAAGACAAACAACTAGGTGATTCAAGTCGCTTTCTAGGGTACGATCCGCAAAAACCTTTCTTCTTTTATGGGGACCGCAGCAGTTAGCTCTAGTCTAAAGGTAGTTATTTTCCCCTCGGGTGAGAATCAATAGCAGTTGGAATAGTAGTCGCGGTGTGACTTTCTTCTTGAAAAGACTGCTTGACTTGGGTAAAAGGTAGTGAGTGCATTGATGCAGAGAAGTTGGAATATAGTCAGTGTGCCACGAGTGACTCCTTGTGCACTGTCGATCAGGGTTATTTTCACCATGAAAGAGATTAGAAAGCGAGTGAAAGTCACCCTAACCTAGAACGAAGACTCAGAGCAAGCATTCGAAAATATAAGATAGCACCATCTCTTCGCACTATGAGAGTAGCTTCCCAGCCTAACTGAGCAGTCTCTCGTCAGATAGTCACCTTTCCGAAATGGGTATCTTAAAACCATTGATTCAATTGCATCAAAGTTTATTCTCGAACAAGAACAGCGCTTAGGTATTCAGTACGACCGCTTATTCCAGCAAGAACGGTAACAGATGAAATAGCTAACAGGGCTTTTTCTGCACCAGCTCATTCCCTTCCCCTTGATCGGATTAACTGTCCGTGGGATATCTTCCTATTTTCCTTCCTTTGCCTTTTCTCCCTCACTCTGTCATCCAATGCATATTAGGGCACCAGCCCTTCTTGTTCTTCCTCCAAGAGCGCTTCCTCTTGCAGTAGATATTCCATCTCTATCACTAGCAGTTTAACGTCCTTCTTTCAAACAGTCTATTCCGATAGTGCCACGGCCCTCTCTCTTTCGTTCCATCTCCTCTCCTTACAGTCGAAATCCTTCTTCCTTCTCTGTGCGTGGGTTCGCCGGATAATTGTTATTATTTCAAAGAATCGAGTTCTTTTAACTTTCACAACAGCGTATTCTTGCACAAAAGAGCGTATTCTGATTCACTTGCTAATCCCCTATTCCAACCTGCTGTTCTTATTTTATTTATAGGATAGGATAAATGCCATTTTCCGCCTTAGGGCAATCAGTTACTTGCCTTCCCCAGCGTCGAAGGTGCGTAGCGCACTATTCGCTTTCAGTAAAGTAGTGTACACCGCCAACAAAGACAAGCAATATAGGGTCTTCAAGGAAGAGGTTAGCTTCAGAAGTGGCAGCAAAGCACTTGGCTAAATCATCATCTCCTTTCGCTGGCCGTATAAAGGAAAGGTTTTTCTACAAAAACCAAGAAGCTGTGAAAGGATTGAATTCGGTTAGACCACTGGGGGAGGATCAATTCATTCATATCAGCTAATCCCAGGGTGAGAAAAAGCTTTCACTCACAAAGCTAACTTTTCGTTACGCGGGGAGAGGTTTTCTTCTCTAAAAGAGCCTCAATCTTTTTTATTATTAATAGTATGGTGATGTTGAGAAAACACCTGTCTTTGTTTTCCAGTCCAAGGGAAGCCTCTGGGCAAAGGGTTCATTAGATCTTCTATTTCTCCCCTTTTTAAAAGAAAAGGAATGAGAATGGGAGCTGAGAAAGAAGAGAAAAAAGAGAGGCTCCTAGAGCTAGTCGATTCTTAAGTCTATCCTATTGTTTTTGGGAATCCCAACCTCGGAAAGGGGAAGGGTCGCAGAGGCAAAAACGAGTGCCTTCTAAAGACAGTAGAGCAAGCTTTTACAGAATGCGATGCCACAAGGCAAGAAAGTAGCAAGGAGGCTTTCAATCCGACTCGAATAGCTTCAGTTGCTTCCTTCATTCACATCTTTAATCTAGAAGGTCAAATAGCAGATTCGATAGTAAGTTTTATCCGATCACTTGTCTTAGTCTGATCAGAGGCTGGAATACCCTGTTGATCTGTTAGAAGCTAAGGGATAAGAAGAAGGCTTTTCTGTCCGGGTGTGTAAAGTTCTCTAATGTTCTTTTTCAAGACAATGTAATTTGAGGATCTACTTCTTATATGAATCAAATCATATGCTGGAAAGCCATATCTGAAACACTTCTTTCCTATCTCTGTATTAAGATTGTAGTGTGAAATCACTCGCATTCCTCTCTTCCCAGCGCATTAAGGGATATCTAAATGATAGGCTTTTGTTACCCCATTGATTGTAAAGAACCCAACTACTTATTTATTTGTCTCTAGGAGAGAAGTAGGGATTACCCAGTAAGGAAGATTCATAGAATCAGCGGGTTTAGAAGAGAATCCAAGGAAGCAAGGAAGTTGGCAGGTATAACTTCCAGGCTCTATAAGTATGGGATTCACTATAGGGGTATTAGAATGGGAGAAGGGTAATTTTAGCCTAACTAACTAAAAGACTTGACTTTCCTACCCGATCTGTAAAGGACCTTCGATGAGATTCTAAGTCCGCGGTTACTACTCTTTCGAATGACTGATTTATGGCTTATCTACTAAAGCCTGTAACTCAATCGAAAAGGGTTGCTAGCAAGGATAAGACACAAACGGATAGGAAGTTGCTTTGAGTTCATGGACTGGGACCAGCCCCGCGGGGGACACCGGGAGGCACGAATGGAACCTGAGGTGTATACTGCTATAGTATTATGCTAACCTAATTCTGTTTGCCTTATTAACTCTCCTTATCAGTAGTGCGATGAAACACAAGAAGCAAAGCATACCATCATCTACCTTCTTTGGTTACGAGGACAAAAGAGCTATAACGGCTATAACTAAGTATTGTCCCATCTCCTAGCTCAATCTCATATCAGTCAGTCTACTTGCCCGAAGCTACTGCCTTAGCCGAAGTGAACCGAGGGAAAGCTATCATAACGGACTAGTTCTCTTATCCGTTAGGGGAGTCTGGGGTTAGAATATGTATTCTGAAGAGGTTGAATAGCCGGAATGAGAGGTCGATGGCCTTCTTTCTATTCTAATTTGAACCCGAAGTAGGATTCGAACCTACCTTTATTCAGATAAACGGATCGCTCTACCCCTTCCGGGTGGGCTTAAGACACTGATTTGCTAGATCTATATACAACCTTCTTGTATCATGGGTTTGAATCCCATAAGAGCTACATAACCATGTAGCGTTGGGCTTAACCGAGACCAGACATCTGCTTTTACGGTTTTGTTCGTCGTGACGAAGTGACTGCCTCGCACCACTCTTAAGAATTGGCACCGCACCCTAACCCTCTGGTCACTTCACTTGGCTTTCATGCCTGACTTGTTGTTATTTATACCCCGGTTTCTAACGGTTCACTTCGCTAGCAGCGGTCCCCTACTTCGGTGACCCTTTCCTTGCGGCTTGGCTTGCTCGCTAATCATTGGCTTTAGACAGCGATTTCTTTGATGTCTGTAGGATGAGAGTTATTGCTTCATCCGTAGTTCTGCTGATTTAGGAGTAGGTCTTGGCTCTGAAGGCTTTTCTTCTCGATGCTTTGTCCTCTAGTCCCGCTTATTCTAAGTCTATCTAAGTCTATGGTAGAGCTAGAGCCCGGGAAGGTTCTCCATGACAGACGAGAAAGGTTTTTTGGTCCCTTAGTAGTCATAGTAGTTACTCCCCCTTTACAGAAGAACAAAAAAGTTGATTAGTTGCATCCGAGGTTCAAAGCCCTGCTCATAGAAGGGATGGAGACAGCTACTTTTAGAATGAGAGAGGCATGGACCAACGCAATGGTGTCAAAAAAAAAAGGCATTTATTTGGTCCAATCCAATCACAGCTTATTCCGCCTACACCTTCTTTGCCGAATGCCCTTGTCTGTGGCTATATTATACATTCTCTGCCATCTTCCGTCATCCCCTTGATCGACTGTCCCTAAAGCAAAGAGCCAATGCCAGCGACTCTTCTAAGCCATAAAGCTATGGGCTAAGCGGGTGTCGAACTCATACCTTCTACGCTCCGTTCCTGGGATTGGCTAATGCCTTTATCTTTCCTAGAGGATATCCCGGTTCGTGCCACTTTCACGGCGGGATTTTTTTCCATTTTATTCGCATTCTATTTCGATAAAGGGCTAGGCTAAACCTAAGGATTTCAAACCTTACCTTAGGCTTACGACTGCTTCGAGAGCATCTAGAGCAGGCCATTCCCCTATCAGTTAATTTCTGATTCAACTCGATCAGTCACCTGAGAAAAATCACACTATTGATAAATAGTAAGTTAGCAACTCATGAATGGAATAAGAGAATAAAGACGAGCTGGATTGACTTACGGAAAAGCTTGGAAACGAAGTCACTTATCAATCGATAACTATATGCGTTACACAACTTCGATTTTCAACAATTGAATAAAAACCTTAAAATTATAAGTCGAGAGACAAAGAATTTCGAATTGAATGAATTCGTATTCGTTACTGTCCAATTTATGTTATTTGTCGAGATTGGTCTGTAAGAACCATCGAGTCTTCGTCTCACTCGTATCAAATCCTAGCTACTCTAATGCTCGTGCAATTTAGCTTCTAAACCTCATGAACTCAAACTCATTAGTTCGCTCTGGATCTTCTCAATTCATCTTTCAGCTTCATTGCTCTAAAAGCAAGCCTTGAATGAATTTCGAAATTGCTTAACTTAATGGGAGAGAACACCGGGCTTGGTTCCGTACTCCCTCAATCCAAGAAGGAACTCCACAAGCAAGGAACCATTACTTTCCGAGCATATTAGCGAAAAGGCTCATACAGAGGCAAGGAGGCCAAAAGCTTTCTTTATTTGTTAGCTTCCCGAAGAGAGGAGATGCGTCTTCGAATCAACCCTCGGAAGGATGGTCTTGGCTGTCCTTTGGCTTATTCCCCGATCGGATTGAATGGACAACAGGTGACCTCGGGTGAGGGGCACGAAGGGTATAATCAGTCTTGCTTTCCAGTCTCACCCAAGAGTCCCCTAAAGGGCCACTAGTAAGTAAGACTCTATCTTATCTTCGATTACTATACTATTTTCTTAATTGATGTATGTCGTTTCATATCATAGAATAATTACGGGAATGGAATTCAGGCTGAAAAGCGCGAGACACAGAGTCAGGGGTTTACAGAAAGTGGAAGTGGAGTTCATTTATTCACCTTTCAACAAATCTAGACATACCTGTATGAGATCGTTAAATAGATCTTAAGGGACAGAGGACGGCCTCTTCACGATAGAATCGTACCCAAATCGTCCTTTATAAGAATAATCAACTAGGAGAAAACATCGAAATAGAAAAAAGAGGAAAAGCGAACCAGTTGATCCGCAGTTTCGCCCCTCCTACTTATCATCTTACGATGAAAAGAACGAATACGCCTAGCCTAGGAATGCCAGAGTGGTGAAGTGAGACCGGAAAGGGAGGTGAATTGTCTGTTCACTATTCATATAATACCTCTGAAGGGCCACACCGCAAGACTTAAGGTCCTGGGCTTATTGCAGTAAGGAAAGTAAGTAGTCAAAGCCGGGCCAGGTATTTAGTCACAGGTCTGATAGGGCCAGGCACTTCAAGAAATGGAATTTATTTTTCAAGTTGTGGTAAGTTAAATCTCACTATTGATTCTAAGCTAAAAATGACCCTCATCCGATACTAAGAAGGAAGCGGCTCGAATAGAGCAGCAGATCGAAGAGCAGATGCACTAAGAAATTCGAGCCTTTATACACTTACACTCAAGTTCGCCTTCGATACTCCAAGCCTTGGATACACCACCCTTACCCACAAAATGACTTCCTGAGTCTTGCGCACGGGGAGGAGGTATTAAAGATGTTAGAGTCTTACTTCGAATACCCTTGAAAAGGACCTGTTATCTATCTTTCAAAGAAAAGAAGCTCGACCATGAAAAGGAGTGGAACCCCTTGCAATAAGGATGACTCTCGAAGGCTTGGCCCGTATTACATTAGTAGGACTACGGCTGGCTCTTTCTCCTCAATCGGGGGGAATGCCATTCTTAACATCTTTCGCAACCTTTCTTTCACAGGTGGCATCATTCTAGACCATATAACCTTGCCAACTAAAGCGGCCTACTCTATCGCAGTAAGGGCTTAAGCGATCGAAGTGACCTAACCTGGTTCCATCTAAAAGGGGGCCCTCGGTCATCTATGTCGTCTTTGGAACTCCTAAAAGAGTTTACGGGCCTAGCTCAACGAAAAGCAAGCCTTCTTCCCAGTTGCGATTAGGAACGTCCGTATAGCATCCGTCAATTTACCGTCGGGGAATAGTCTGAATGGAGTGGACTAATACTCTATTCGACTAGAGGAAGAATCTTTATTAAATAGGATGCCTCTCAAGCGCCGAGGGGCTAACCGTCATATTCTCAATCGGCTTTGCCTCGCTGCATCCTTTAGTTTAGTATTCCTTACAGCTATCTCCAATCACCCGAAGGGAGTGGCCTTGTTGACTGGTTAAGGACTCTTTCCAGACTCTTCTTTCGGAAGAAGATAAAGTTAAATTCGAAAGATTCTTTTCAGATCTAGGTTTAGAAGGTGAAATATATCAACTTAATGATAGAATCCACTCATTATACATTTTTTATACTAATATACATTAATAGAAAAATAAGAAAATCAACATTAACGATTAAATAGAATATTTAGAATAAAAAGAAGAATAGGAAAGAAGAAATAAACGAACAGTGGAGTGAAGAAGTTGACTGCCGCCCACTCGAGTAATTCATGCTTAAATGGCCAAAGGCGAGATAGAAACTCATTTTGAGTCATACCATCCGCGCCTAAAAGCATGGCTCGATCCCACACGCATAGAGAGAATATATCCTACTCCATGCGGTATAGGGGAGTCCAAGACTTGCGACTCTTGCCAGAAGTAAAACTCCTAACAGGGGAAGACGACCATTGACATTGAGGTAACCACCGGAAGCCAATATCCATAGGAATGGTGAACATAACAGGTGCGTACCTTTCAGCAAGCGAAATACACTTGTCTCTGAGCTCCCCAGTGCTCTATCGGGAGATCCAGACGATAGAGGTTTTTTCCTCACTAAAAACTCAAATGAATTGAGATATGGGGACAGGTATAATTTAACAATTTGGTCAGCCTTATCGTCACGACGCCTCATCATCTTACGATGAAAAGCAGGTTTATTCCTTTGTAAACCAAAACGAGTAAGCGAGATAGGGTGAGAGTCAAAGTAATTGGGTCGAAATGAGCGTCTCCTTTGCGAGGAGGTTTCGTTGCTTTCGCGTGAAGTGAAGATTGAGGACCTGCAGACGGCAGAATTAGCTTCTCTGTTAAGAAGGATTATTCCCTATTTGTTCCATTCTCAATGGTTGGTCGGTTGGCCGGGATGCTTTAGTTTATCGGATCGATCTCATGGCCAAGCCAGTACCAAACCAAAAATCCGGACTGAGTGTCGCAACATCGGTACTTGTTTAGACTGAATTCAGTACAGTAATAGGCAGGTCATTCTTTTAGATTTATGGTATAGCGTAGCTAGTGAGTGAACAATGAGGCTATGCTTTCTACAAGGCACTGTAAGCTCATGGTCAATCCATTCATCGAACAAGATCCCTTCATCGGAAGGAAAGAGGAGACGGGGACGGGTGTAATCTTCACTCACCGAAGATTATTCTCTTCACATAGATCTCGGGATACGAGACCTTCCTTCAACTACGAACTAAGCCTTGAAAGTAGAAAGAAAGGAGTAGTGAAATGAAAGAAGAATGGAATTCCTTTATGGATAGTCCCATCCCAATCCAATACGAAAACGAGTAATGAGCCCCTTTATGTTGTGGGCAGCAGAGATTAGATTCTTATTCTTCTCTTTGCTTTGGTACCAGCCTTGATATCTCAATCTTGCAAGGCACGACAGGCATCGGAACGAACTCCGCGGAGAGCCACTCTTTGGTCCAATAAAGAGACAGATCCTAATCCATATAATCTATATATAAATAGGCAGTCTGCCGCATCAAGAAGAAGCGCACATCTTTTTTTCGAGAATCTATCCCCTTTCTTACCGGAAGTGACATAAATAATATCTCCATTAAAGGAAGATTGGACAATGGGGATCTTTACCTAAAAGTGCGGAGCGAAGTCTGCATTTCTTGCTAGTTCTTCTCCCAGTCTCGGACTCAGCCTTTTAGCCGATTCGCACCTTTACTCTCTGTCTCAATCGAGCCCTTTTTAGTTTAGGGTCAGATCAATAGAGAAGTCAGGCACTCGATAGACTTAAAGGAAGGTTCCGCCCGTAAATTGATTGATCAATGCTGTTGTCAGTTTGTTTGTTGAAGTCAGACAGACAGCTTTGACACTTCCCGTGCTCTTACAATATCTTTTATAAGAGAAAGAGACATGGAAGAGAGTTTCACCCGGTCTCCTTTTCTCTGCACTCCTGTTGCTTGCCTTACTCGGGCATTCAGCCTTAGGGCAAGCGGGTGAACTCTGATCCCGACTCAATGATAGATATCAGGTTAGAACCACCAGTAAGATAAGGGGATAAATCCTCATCAAGCATAACGGCTTTTATCACTAAGATAAGATATGATCTCCTGTTCAGGCTAATCAATCAACTCAATCGATTAGCGTAGATGAAGAGATTGGCTCGTTGATCTTTGATTCGAGAGTCTTCCCGGCTGGCCTAACTAGTTGAACCCCTGAGGGCTAATCCATCAAGATCGTAGGTAAGCCGGAAAGACGACCCTTTGCGAAAAACCAGATATAGAGAGTCTTCAGTGAGTGATCGTTGTTGTCGTGGAAGGGTTCTCTTTGAACGAATCCTATTTGAACTAAGCCCGGAAGTGACTTCAGCCCCGTTAGAGCTAACTGCTGCTTCTTCTATAGCAAGTGCCGAGCAGGAATCACTGCTTATTCGACCGTTAATGCCTACTCCCCAGGTAGGGCTATGAAAACCAATCCACCCAGGAGAAAGACAGCTGAACAAGACCCTGCGGATAAGAGAAGAGTTGTGATTAGATTAGCACTTTCTCTTCCAGATCACCTAATAGACTGGCCTTACTTAGTAACTCTCCCCATGAAGAGGGTCTTATTACAGAATATGCTGTTTTGAAACTAGCCCTAGACAGATCATTGCTAAGAGGAGAGCAGGGAAAGCTTTTCTTGCTAATCAGGTGCTATCATCGTATTATAATGATTATCCCGTCTGCCTTTCTGCTTGAAAGTTTTCCTTTCACCCTATTCTAGCAGCTGATCTGCGACACAAGCAAGTAAGCAGCAATCTCACCCCGAGCTTACTCCTTCTAGCAGCGGATGTGCGACACAGGTCTTCATATATTAGATCAGAACTGACCTTCCTCTCAATCCGAATCGGCTAGCTCGTGCTATCAATATATCATCACTCCCATGCATACAATAGCTACGAGCTGCTGTAAGCGCTCTTGCGCGATGTATCACGAGCACACTACCGAGTCCCACGAGTACACTAAGGAGAGAGGAACTACGAGCAGAAATCAGTAGTCACTCTTCGAGTTTTCTAAAGATATAGCGTCTAAAGATAGAAAGAGAGAGATAGTCAGTCTCTTAAGCGGCCGAGAATCTTATGTCAAAAGGACCAACGAGGATTCAGGAGGAGAGGGGGAAGCCCGACATTGACAAGGGCACAGCCAGCTACCTATGGCCTCTTTAGATTTTTTTTTGAACTGGCCCCTCATTCAGTCGCATCTACAACCCAGTCGACTCTCTCTCTGAATTGTATTAGTAAATCGCCTCCTAGAGAAAAGTTATTTAGTTCCTTTCCTCGCATTAGTTGGGAAAAGTTCCAACTCTACCATCATCACTATCTTAATTCATCCATCCCTTTTTTATATCAATAGGGAAAAGTCCTGCCCACTTTCTGAACCAGTTCACACCGCTATCGCCCCTATTCTCTCAACAAAGCCTCTGCTCTCGAGTGACTTCCCTACCGCCCTCTCCAAGAAAGACGACAGGTAGGGTAAGCCTCTCTCTGTATTATCTGGTTTGAGTGACTTCATTCCTCAGGCAAAAAGGATGGACATAAAGACTGAAAACAGAGCGAGAGCACGAGAGAAAGACATAGCGACAAGAGGGCGAGAGAGATTTTCTGATCTTAAGTGAGCGACAGATATACTAAGAAAGCAGAGGGACGGCATTCATTCTTGACTTACCGCAAGAAGGAAGGGCAGCTTGCCAAGGCCAAGACCTACTCCTCCTCCAAGATCGACTACTCTCACTACTGCTACTAAAGCTATGAACCGCGTTATATTTAACTTCCTACCTCTGCTTCTCCCTCTGAACCAACCTGCTATACTGAGGCTGCCAAGTCCCCTCACAGGCCTCAAGCCATGACCGAGGAGTACAATGGTCTTATGCAAAATCATACTTGGTCCTTCGTTCAGAGTGGGAATTCTAATCAAAACCCGTCTTTGACATCAGATCTTCTCATCCGCCCGGGCAACCTCCGGTCCGGTAGGGTATTTCTGTTCGAATTGGATGTCTTACTAATAGACGAGTGAATCGATTCGTAGCACTTTTTTAGAAAGGTTAATCGCTTAGCTTAAGACATGGGATTGGACAGGTTTCAAAGCTTAGGAGTTAAGGTTGCATTCCCTTTAAAATAAAAAGTGGACTATTCTTTTTAGACATAAAATATTCTCTTACTAAGAAAGCGAGAATAAGGTCAAATCCTGCTACTAGACCATAAATCGAGAACCTATTAATATGACCGAACCTATGAAAACAAATAAATAAAGGGCTTGGATTCGCATATTTAAATAACCAAGAAAAGAGATACCAGTTCAGGGGCATGTCCCAGGTAAAAGCAAGTAATCCAATCGGTGAAAGCAGGTAAGCGCTACAAGCAGGCAGGAAATAGATGTGGTCATACCGTAGTAGATGGCACTTATCCACTTGGTGAAATGCATTTGACCGACCGCATGGACTATGTTGAAAGGATTTTTCTTCTTTGTATGAAATTATTGAGCGCTACCTTACCTCTTCCTGTAAGGCGCTTCACCATCGGCCACTAAACTAAGGGGCGGGAAATCGGTTCTAGGGGACCTATTTATCCAAGTTCTGGTTCTAGCTTTTCTAAGCGGAAGAACTAGATCTTCCTTTCCGATCAAAAAGGTGCTGTAGATGTAACACCAAAGAAATCTCAATTTCAATTAACAAGTCTTAGCAAAAAAGCAAGAAATCAACAGGCATACCAATAGACATACCTTGAATCTAGCTTAGCTATCCTTACTTTGATTCTCTTATTTAATTTCGAGTTGTAGTTACAGGGAGAGATCACTCTATGATCAATCCAATCAGTCTCTCTTTCTCCAGCAAGGAAAAGCTCTTGTCTGATAGGCCCGGTGAGTCCAACTTCCCAGATCGGATTAGCTCTCGTTCAATTCAAGAAGCCTAGCCTTCTTTCGTCAAGGCTGTTGAGGTTCCGCTTTCAAGCGAATAGACTTGGAGGGCATGTACCGAACCTGGCCTCTTTTCCTAAGTCGACGAGGGATAAGCTTTTCAGTTGATTGGCAAGCCAACTGATGATAGGGACCTAAGCGCCCATTGTCTTTTATATTAGCACTCCCCTTCTTCCGTGTCTAGTAGGAAGTAGGGACCCTGCCCTTTTAGAGATAGAGGAAGAGAAGGAAAAGAAATAAGAAGAAGCTCGTACCTCCCTCCTCTACTTGTCTTGGCCCTAGTAGATGGGAGGCTAGCGTGCCAGTTGTTGGCCGACCCCTATCTTTTCTTCTCGTTTGTTTGGGCCATTGGCCTGTTCTCCGATGTAAATTCTCTCAGGTTTAGTTAAATTGCGAATAGGTTGAGCTGCTTATCGATCCTGCACCTCGTTGGTCAAAAGTCTTGACGCTTCCGTTAGAACTCAATTCTTGTGCTGGTTGGTCTTCAAACGGCCGTCAAAGAAAGAGTGATAAGAGTTGAAACCTCTCAGACATCCACCAAGCCATTAAGCCAGTGTAGAACATGGGCTGCTGGACAGAGTGCTTCCCGATGAGATCCTTTGAGACTGAATGCTTTGAGTTGGGTTCCTTTCAAAAGACAGATCGGGAAATAGCTAAACCCTAAACTTGCTTTCGTTTTTGCTATATGGTATATAGGTTAACCTGAACCAGGTCGAATCTTTTCTCTTCCTGACCCCGACCCTGAAGTAAGGTCGGTACTAGGAATCTATCAATATCCATCCGGGGATAAAGAAAGAATCAATGCGGCGAGCAGTCCACTGATTATTTATTATAGTATCGGGACTGCCTTCCCTAATCGAATGTGAGGCCTAGGGATCCCTACAGCTAGTAGTCAGAGTCTCCCCTGCTATGTCTGTAGCAAAGTCCAGCGCTTTCCTTGCTATTTCCCTGTTTTCTCTAATCTACGGGGATCGCTCGAAATAGCTTTTGTAAAGTATAGTTCCACCCACCCCCGATGCTTCCTCTTCTCGAATGAAAGCTTCTTCACCTCTGCTCTGAAACTAGGGCATTCCTCCGTAGGGCAATCGTGCCCTTAGCTTCTGTGCTTGCAGTCTGCCATAGAGGTGGGAGGGGAAGGAGGTTCAAACTAATCACCATGAAACTAGTACCCGTAGTGCCCGTTGCTGACTTGGAGGAGTATGAAAAAGCCCCTATTCCCGATTCGATCAGTGATCGTATGGAATAGATTGGACTGCTTCCTCGTTTGAGGCTGCCCGCTCCGTAGCCTATTGTCTTGGGAAAGTGGCCTGAGAGTGCTGGGACAAAGACATATCGGCCAATCTCATAAGATGGTCACAATCCCGATAGTCAAATATCAGGAATCTATCTTCCACTGGCTGTGACAAAGACAGATCTGCTAGAACGAGTGCGGTCATACAGTCTTTCTTGCCCCCCCAAGGGCAGAAGGGGGCACAGTCGATTTCTCCTCTATCGCAGCATCCTTCCTCGGAAATGAGGCCGAACATAAAAAAAAGATTTCCTTTCGTGCTTTGCTCGAAGCTCAGCTGTGACAGATTTCTCTCCACAGTTCCCAAAATTACACCAGTTGGGTAAGGCTGTAACCCACAAGGTCTCGCTCGGATGACTAATCTCATGGTTAGTCAGAAGCGGGGGGCTAAAAAGGTTCATCTAGTGAGGTGGTCTGAGGGACATGGCTCTCCTATCGGCACATTCATCCATCGTATAGAAAAGGCGACCTTCTTGCGAATAAAACACCTCTTTCTTTATCCTATGTCGCGTATTAAACAACCAGCCTAGCCGGCTGAACGGCAGAATCTCGTTCCCCTTAGGTTAGGCACGACCGGCTTCGAAGAAAAGAAAGCACCAGGCTTAGAACGACCCGCCTTAGCAGTCAAAGGTTCGAATCCGTCATTGGCCTGTCTAGATGCAGAAGACTTCCAGCCCTTATTCCGACAACAGCTTCTCAGGGGATTCAATCAAGAAGAGTGGATTCTGGGTATCTGGGCTACGCTAAACCTTTTCCTTTTAAGAAAGCTTCGATTCTTATTCTTTCCTTTGCCTGATAAAACCTTATGTGTATCGCCTTTCTGTGCTGTGTCAGTGTGGTTCATTCGTGAATCATATCCCAATCCTTCTATCAGTTAAAAGATAGAAGCTTGCTTTGAAATCAAAAGGAATCGGGCAATCGAGATGAGTCCTGGTGAACCTCGAGAATTGCATAATAAAGGTATCTTCTTTCCTGCTCTGCGAATAAGCCAGTACGCGAGGACATCCTATCATCCTTGCCTTTCATCCTAGTATGAGTCCTGGCCTAATCAAAGTCAAAAGGACTCTCGTTGATTTTCCTTAAAAAAGCCATCGATTCCACTTATTTCTGCCACTGGCTTGCTCTCTTCGGTCTGCCGTCAGTCTTCGATCGGTCTATCGAGAGTAAAGGTCTATCCGATATAAACGAATGGCTCTTCCACCCATCCTTCTAAGGAGCTTATTGTTTAGCAGTTCTATCACTGGGAACTACATATAGTAAGGCTTCTCTAGGTCCGAAGATCAAATCAAATTCCATTTTGCGCTTAGCACGCGGAGAGAGTTGTTTTGCCGATCCGTCTTTTGTTTGTTTTGAGATCTTTCTTCGTTAGATTAGATCTGGCTTTCAGGATTTGCTAAATTTTATAGATTATGGATAGAGATGAATGCTTTGTTTGATCAATTGATGTAGGTTCTGAATCCCGGTCAAGGCGGGGCATCATGAAGAGAGATTATATTGTTGGCTACCCCTCCGTTTCCATTGAAGAAGATCCAAAGAGGACCCGCGTCCTGGAGGGTCAGTCAGGTGGATGGTTCGTGGGCCTTCTGTATTTGATGAAGAATTTCTTAGATATTGACGCCAATTGCTAACTCTATTTTCCGCTCCAGACGAAGCCATTTGATTTCCAAGATCGGGTGCGGCCTCGGCAGTGAAGAAGGCTTTCAAAAGAACAGCAATGGCCAAGGCCAGACCGCCGGGGCAGCCCATCTTTATCAAAAAAACTGAAAGGGCTCGACCCCCGAGAGATAAACCTATCTTACCAAACATTGCATGAAACAGGTCAACACTTCCAATTATTAGAGAGAGGCAACAGCATATAGCGAGAACGCACAACACTAGAAAAATTCTGACCAAAGAACATTCGCCGTTCAAAAAAAATGAGTAAATAAGATGTTTTTCCTAATTGCGCTCTCTTTCGTCTTTCGAGGAAAATTGGTTTGGTCATAGCCTCTTTTTTTATAATTCTGGGACGTCCTGTCCTCATTTATGTTATTTTTTGTTGTAAATAGCCGGTTGGTTGATCCGGAAAGTGAGGGATAAAGATGCACAAACGAGGAAAGAATTTATCGGGAGCAATATCAACTACCTAGACCGACCTGCTCTAATCTAATTCCAGAAAGACAACGCGAAGATACTTTACTGAATGACTTGATCGATCGTACTGTACTAAATAGAAATCCTTTCATACGCAATTCCTCGATGCCAATCTCGCACTTGACACGCAAAGCAATAAACAGCAGTCTATCAAAACAGAGAAAGAGAAGGATCTTCGGCAAGGGGTTCCCGGCTTCACGAGACCTTCTTTTCGATCTACTCATGGCGTTGCTCTATTGGGCGGAGCTTTCTAGCTCGACTAAAGGACGATAGAACAAACCATCAAAGAAGAAAGAAACGATAGGCAGGGACTCGAACCCTGCGCATGTGAGACCCATCTCTCTATCTCCATCTATCTCTTCCGCGGACAGGAGTTCAACTACTAGATTAGATGCATCTTCTACTATATTCATTCTACTCTACGATAAATCATGATATCACTTTCACTCCGCGGTTCTTCCTTTTCTTGAATGATGGAACGTAGGACTGGAACTCCCCTGCCTGAAACTGCCATACTGAATACTTATAGAATGATTGAACTCTTGCCTTTGAAAAGACTGCCCTAAGGTTATCTGGTAAGAATTGCTCAATACCCTCTTATAGGGAGTAGATACTTTAACCTCCGACTGCAAAAGAAAATCAGTCATCGTTGCTGTGCTTCCTTCACTTGTCCTTTCCCGAGCCTTACCCCATCTTCCTTAATTAGATTGACTCGTCAAGTTAGAGATTAGATGGTACGCCGATGTCGGCTTATTTATATATAATATTAGTTCCAATCTTTCACTTTCCTCAGCTTCAATTCTGCTGTGACCAAAAAAATGGAAAGACTTTGATTCTTTGTACTCTATAAGCTCGATGTCCTAATCATATAAATTCAATGGATAGCTAAGTCTGAGTTAATCCCTCTCGAAAGAGAGTGAAGTGACCCGTTAGGATTCAAGCTATTCATGTAGAGGTGAGGGCTGGCTTCATACTCGCTTATAAAAGGGCGCTTACTAAAGGGAATTCAAAAAAAGGGACTCAAAATCTAGATATTCCCCCGGCACTGTCACTGGCTCTGGCTATAGGGATGTTAAATAATTCCCTGGGATAAATCCTCCCACTGCTATTGTAGGGGCTTAACCTTTTTCGATGGCAGAAGCATTGGATGCCCTTTTTTCTCCAACACTAGATGCGCTTGATCTAGCCCTCCCTTGGAACTAGATCCCTAGCTTGGTAAGAAAATAAATCTATAACTGGCTTACTTGCGGACTTAGCAATGGCCATTAGGAGCACTTTTACAAATATTGATATTGGGAATGCCACTACTTCAACTACTGCTTCAATGGGAATAGCAGAAAAATTGAATTAAGAAACTCATACTTCCGGAAGAAAAGCTATATCCCTCCAAAGGGATATCTTATCGTGAGCCCTAGAATAAGTTTGCCTAAAATGGATGGCGGCTGGATCAAAGCACTTTTTTCTGACACTCGCAACTAACTACTCCCCTGTACATATAGGGAAGACCACTACTGAGACTTGAACTCAAAGGCCTCCGTAACTTCAACTCCAGGTAAGGCGGAAGCACTTTTAGGGCTTAGGACGATAAAGACATCTTTGACACTAGCTTTTGACCTAGAACCTGCTGACTTAACAGATGGATTGGCCTTGCCTACTTCAATGCAAATTGATAGGGGGCCTGGACCAACATTGAAAGAAAGTGCAACTTCTGGAACTGCTGATAGACCTTTTCCCTTATAAATATTCATTCACTGCAACTAAAACCTCGGGAAAAGTTATCTAGTTAGACCTTCCCGATAAAGATGACTAAGACATGGAAAGAAATCTAGCTATTAGTGCCTTATATCTAGCCCCTTAATTATCCCTTGTGCTTTTTATCGCACTTTACCTACCCTTCTCGCCTCTCTCGCCTTCTACCAAGAAGGAAACTATTCACAACTCATATGGCTCTCGTAGAACTACTACTGAGACGAATATACTATCAGGTGAACAAGAACTGCTTTCTCCTACTGGAAAAATCCTACACACCTTAGACAGGGTAGGAATAGTAATCTTAAAACTTCAAGCTCTCAAATTGTATATATCCTTATACACTGCCTTATGAAAGTCCCTCCTCACTGCCAGGATAATTGACTTACCTCCAGACTGACTTTTAGTACTTTATCCCTTGACCCATACTTAATAAGATAAGGGGGGACTCATGTACTTTTACACAAAAGCTAAACAAAACAAGGCTAACTCAGTTAGAGCAACTTTAATTGGATTGGTTGGATCGACATCATCGAAAGCAAGCCCAACTATATTATATGGTTGACAATTCTCAAGAGAAGAGGATGTGCTCAGCTTATGATTGCAACTTCCACTCCTTCTCAATACCCGGCGAAAGAAGAAGCACT
>JALJEV010001125.1:40000-87500 GCA_026586105.1 Hylodesmum podocarpum
GGTCAGTCCTATCACAAAATTGGAGTTTCTAACCTCACTCTGCTTGGTAAGGCAGAGCCCTATGTTAGTCACATAGGCACCCCCCGGTTTCTTAGTGAAACTCATCAAGGTGAGGTTTGGTGGGCTAGCTTATAGCTATTCTATCACTCAGGGATCCAGAATGGAGCAACTGGGGGTGACGCGGAAGCCACCCGGGTGGGGCTGGTAAGATATGATATCAAGCGGTCTAGAATAGAATCGAAAGCTCAAAAGGGAAGTGAAGGATCAGTTCCTCCCATGCAATGTGGCATGGCTCGCTCGTGACTCATTGAGGAAGGGGCACGGTTCGAGATTATGTGAAGGACCCTAATGCTTAACATAAATAAGAGGACAAAGTCTTCCATTGAATGGCTGGTTTACAAACCTGGGCTCAGACGTAAGTCAGGAGAGGATTTAGCCTCTTGGTGGACTACAAGTTGAAGAGTTCATAATGTTGGGAAAAAACTGATCTGCCATTCCTACTCCCCAGTTATGTCATCCCTTACCTATGATTCCATCCTAGTTTTCGCCGCCCATGGTTCCGAGAGACCCAATTTATACATAATGAGCACCTCACCCCTTTCTTTCCTTGTAGTTGGAGTTGGGCAAGATTTCACTTGTAAATGGATTGGCTTTAGATGCGGCTCATAACCACTGCTTGTGAACTGACTCCTGCTTTCCCGGCTACAGTACAGATTGTGCCAAAGACAGCTCGCTCCTGCTCAAAAATCACACAATAAGCCAAGGCAAGGCGGCCAGTTCTAATCTAATCTAGCTATTTCAAAACAAATTCTCATCTCAGGAAGACAGATCGAACTATTACAGATAGAACAGATAGATTGGTGTAGGCTCTAAGCCAAGCCTATCTCGTGTGCTATAAAATACACAACGTACTTTCCCGAGCCTTTCTCAAGCTATTATGTCTAGTCCCAGGTACAAAGAGGTGTATATATAGCGTTCTCCTTCCTGCCTCGACCCTTTCGGCTAAGAGGAAATCCGGAGCGACAAAAGCGATTCCGGTCTCCCCACCATTCATTTGAAAGGTATAAGGCACGCCATTCGGTCCTTTCTAAAGTAGTAGTAGTGGTGGCTATCTCCGAAGTCTGGGATCTATTCCAACTTTACTTAATGTAAATAGTTGATAAGATTCGTGAACCCTGTTGAGTCCACGGGAAGATCTTCTTGTTCGGATTGCTAGCTTAGCTGCCCTTTTGGATACTACAATTTTCTTTTCATTTTACAGTTTACATCCAGGCCAAGTCCTTTTCTGCCTGTGGGAAACCAAGCAATTGATTCTCCCTGTGTCAATGTTATGGGTCCAATTCTAACTCTTTCATTGCTCTCTCCAGAAGCTTCACTTGCGACCTTATGCTTTCTATCCTAAATAGAGAAAGAGGGAAATAGGTCCAATCAAAAGACGAGGCTGAGCGTTAGCGATGGGCTGGGTAACGAAGGGTGAGTGTAACGATGGTGCGAAGCAGAGAAGGAAAGTCAAGGGCTTTGTGGGCTAAGGGATCTCGATATGCCCCTTTAGATAAGAGTCAGTAGGCCTAGAAGGCTCCTATGCCAAAAGAAAATGCTCTACATGACTAAAGTCAAGGCGAACGGCATTAGTACAGCTGTTAAGAAGACTCTCCGATGTTGACTTTGTAAACTAATAGGCCTTGGTAACCTACCTGTTACTTTTTACATAAAATTTCTAATGGAACTACCGTCTATTGTATAGGGCTACTATATTCATTTGTACTCGTCTACTAATGCCGGTCGGATTAGCTACATCGGATTGACTACTACCCTAGGATGATAGGACCAGTTGGAACGGCTTCTTCTCTTTCTACCTACACATCTCAGAGCTCATACACCTGCGCATCTCACTAGCGTATCTCCTCTCTGTCTCGTAAGCATTTAGGGTCTTACTCTCTCTTCTCGGTCATTCCCCGAATCTCTCTATCATTGGCATTGGAATAGCCAACAATAATAGGTAATGAACTCCTTGGGATCGAAAGAGAACTTTTGCTTTGGTCTCGAGGAATTGTTGAGCGAGGCTGACTTTAGAGGTGTAAGCACCGCGAGTCTCAATCCAGTCAAATTCCTGTTCTATTACTGGCTCATAACTGAGCGAAAGGCATAATAGATTCTTGCTCTTCTTAGCCTTGCAAATGAGGCGGTTGATAGACCCTTCCTGTCCTAGTGGTATGGTTAACATAAACTTCTGACTCTGAGGCTAGCTCTAGGACAAGCGGAGGTTCTTCTTTCTCCTCTGGGGTTAAGTCCAATACTAATGTGTATCTTTCTGCTTTATTCACTTCCTGAACAGTTTCTGGGCCCATTCTGGATTGAATACCTGTATATCTTGGTAAGATTAGGGTCAACGGTTTGTGCCTGTCTATTCCATCCATCCCTTCGTGGAGTTAGGGCGTGTGATGTGTCCTTTCCGATGCCCTCGGCCGCATTTCGGAATCAAAGAGTCATGGTGCTTTAGTTGTGGGTTAGCAGGGATAAGTTGGACTGCGCTAGTAGTTAGGGTGGTAAGATGAGCACCGCGATCGAAGGGCTCACTCTATGGAAGTCCTCTCCCACTTGAAAGCTAAATAAGGACACAAATAATTGTATTCCATTCTTAGCAGAGGTTCCTTCCATCTAATCCCTCGAAGTACTTCGCTCACCTTCCAAGAGTGAAATGATCATTCAAAGCAGACTAACTAAAGGCATAGGGCAAAGGAGCTTAGAAGGGTGAGGGTAAGGAGGGAATAAGGTATGAAATCACTTAGATAGAAGCATGTTGGATGACGGCCCCTATCGCTAATCAGAGACTTAATGGCAACAATTATGGATTCATAAATTTTGATAAATAAGGTAATAGAAGGCTAGCTATATGCTTAACACAGCTAGTTCGAGAGCCATCGAAGTATCTAACTGCGCATTATAGCTAATCTGTCTGAGCCATCTCTTTGGAAGGTATGACACCTGCTAGGTTGACCGCGCCTCGAAGGAGACTATGGTAAGGTCGGATAGATCGAGTCTTTTGATACTCTTATTCTTAGGATTGGGCCCCTCCGTAATGAAAGCTATTGAAGAATGCCTCCCACCCGAAAGAGAAGAAGACATCGAGAAAACAGGGTGGCTCTCAAACTGAAACACATGTGGTAGGGTCTCTCTTTGTGAGCATACCAACCCGAGTTGGATCAATGAGGATGGTGTGATCTGACCTCTCAATCGTGGGTTTCCCCGTTCGAGGACTCCCTCGCCTTTGTCTTTCCTTTCGGCAGAGAAGAAGACGGAAAAACAAAAGGGGATATTTTTAAAACTCCAAGGAGGATGGGCATGACAGAGTTTGGCAAGAATCATCCCTTCCCTTTTCAAAGACGACGAGCCGCCCACCTTCATTACCTAAGATGAAGAATTCTCACCCATGCTACGAGTCTGCGGTCAAGCGCAATCTGAGATCCCTCGTCGATAGACATGAACCAGGCGAGTCCGAATCCCTTTCTGTTTTGTCAGCTGATCTTACGAGCTTTCATAGAAAGCCTATATCTTATAGCGCGTACAAGAAGAAGTGGTGGACAATCTTCTCTGCGCTCTTTGACCTACCATAGATCCTTAGTGGTGGACCGATCGACCTCAAGCCCTATCGTCAAAGACAGACTCTTTTAGTGCAATGAGAGAGGTACTTTAAAAAAAGTAAGTGGTAGGTTGTTCTCGTCAAGCAGTAAGGCGACAATCCAATCCTGAGCTTCGTCAATAGGCGTCCAATCCTGGGAAAAAAGTAGGGTAGAATCGCCTAGTCGTCTAGCCTAGTAAAAAGCAATAGCCCCTGCCTCAACTCCACAATCACAATCATTTGTAAAGTAAAAAAGGGTGGTTTGCTCGTGCAATCTACGATAAATTCGTTCATTCACATGTTTTATTTTATCTGTTTGACTCAGAAGGAGGAGAAGACGAAGCCGAAGATACAGAAAGAATCGTCTCCAGCGCACCGATGGGAGACGGGGCCCCCGCAAGGAAAAGTGCTGCTCTCATAACCTAAAGTTTTTAATCTTTTTATGGATGTGATATATCTGATGTTCAATTCTGTCATAGGGGCTGCTGCACACTGATATAAATCAAATTGAATTACGTCATCCGAGTGAAAATCAGACGATTCCACAGTTTGACCTGTCTATTAATGTCACGTCCCGCCAGTGCAGACTGACCTTTCTTTCATGACACTCTCGGCCATAAGCTGTATTATGTGTTTTCGCTAGGACCGACTTCTTTCACATATGACTCGTATTTCTTAAAAGAAAGAAGTTTCCCGTTAGGGTAGAACAAAAAGGCCCGAATCTCAGGACTGGATGGGACTGATAATCAAGTCTCACCCTTGGACCGTTTGGTTGGAGCGGAACATGTCTCATCTTATGATTTAAAATCTGCCACAGATAGGTGGCCGATTAATCTACAAGGAGACATTTTGGCCTTCTTATTTGGATCAGAAGTTGAAGGTTTCGTAACCTCCATGCTTTCTTTATCCTGATTTGAAGTGCCATTCCGCGGGGCCCCTCACCGTAAAGGTGGTCGGGGTGATCCTGTAGAATATCCGTTCGCTCGTGGTAGACCCGTTGTCTCTTTTGAGACAGGGCAGCCATTGGGTTATCTGTCGTCTTGGCCTCTCTTCACACTGAGTCACCATTTAGTGCTTCAGTCTTGTGCAGAGAAGGTGTATCCGGGCAGATATTTTGACAGGTACGCTATCCTAGGCGATGACATATGTATCGCTGATAGGAAGGTTGCGTCCGTATATCATCAGGTCGTGACAGATCTTGGTGTAGATCTTTCTATACCTAAGTCTCTTGTCTCCGATTCAGGTGGTGCTGAATTTTCAAAGCGTGTGTCATAATTTGAGTGTGGATTTCTTAAGATGGAAAGCCTGCCGAAGACTTCTAGGCAAGGAAAGAGAGGAAGGTGAGTAACTAGGGCTTACGCGGAAACTAAAATCGTAGATCGGGATCAATTATTCGTTTTATGAACGCTTTAGTTTAGTGTCACCATACTTCAAGCATCGAAAAGTCGGTTTTTCGGCATTCAAATAAGCCAATTAATCGACCTTGAATGTGACGTAGATAGGGTTGAGATTCATTCATAGGCTGCCCAAAGATCAGCCTTCAAGAGCCCTCCTTTTTAGGACATCTGAGGAGTAAGGCCCTCCGATCTTTACGGAGCTGATGGAACTGCATCTCTAACTGCTTGTGCTACTTTGAGATACATATTGATATCTAGCTGGGTCTGCTGCTGGGGGAAATAAAAACCTCGAATCCTGCCTCTGAACGCTATTTGTTCTCGAATCAGAAGGAAAGCCTCATCCCATGGGTACTTGACTCACTATTGAACTGATAGTTATGAAAAGCATCTATACTATGCTGGCTCTATCTCAAGTTTGATCCTTCTCGCTTCCCTTTCGCCCTTCCTTGGCCAGAAGTATGTGCTGGCTTGTGCCTATGCAATGAATGAGATCATCCCGATGTTTCACACGACATGGAGGAAAGGTTACACTAAGCAATCGGACCTCTACATTTGCATTTGAAGAGTTCTCTGCATGCATTTGTGGATTCGCTTCCGCCAAATAAAAAAGAATATGAATTAACATTATACGACACCGTTTTCTCCGTTGACTCCACGGTCAAAATCGACGGCTTCAGGCGGATAAATCTCGTATGAGAAGAACTGCTTCAGCTCTCTTTCTCGACTCCTTCTCTCTACTGATCCAGAAAGGGACGACCTATTATTTTATTGAGCTCTCTCGGCTTAGTGAATTCCCTCATTCTTGAGTCTTCTTGATCTAGTCTAGCTAGGAGCTTCCTTATTCATATGAGCAGCTCTGGTATACTTCTTTCATATAGGAGCTGCTTCCTGGGCTGGTGTACTAGTCTAGTCTCTGTCTTTCTTTCGACCAATTCCTTTTTGCATGAAGACTGAGCCTAAGCTCCCCCAGAGGGAAAAGTGGCATTCTTCACCTAGAAGAGCTTCTTCATCGAATTGGAGTGGAGGGTGGTAGTCCTAAGGAGGGGTGAATCCATCTCTTTTGCAAGAGTGGAAGGCAGATCTTCTAGATGCCGACTAAAGCAAAGATCCAGTCAAGCGATGTCGCATCTCAAGGGCGGAAGCCCCCATCTGAAGATGAGTAGAGAAATGAGCTCTATCTCCGTTCTTATTCCCTACCGCGCTAAAGGAAAAAGAAGTCAAGGACTAGCCTTGACTGAGTCCCATCAGGTTTGCTCAAGCCAATTCCTTCGATCATAAGAGAAGAAAGGCGTGGAATGATTGGATATGAATGGACTTCAGCTCGATATCTTGAAAAAATTATCTGGGTTACCCGGGTTCATGTGCCGGGTTTTGTCACCAATAGAAAATAAGGGTGCCGGCGAGACAAGGCCAACCAGGTCTAGGACAACTAAATGCCAATTGGTCACGTACGGATCGAGCTAAAGTCTGGGATCGCCGCTCCTGTCTTACTGAAGATATCGTTTCGTAGCCTGTTAAGACAAAAAGAGTTGTTTGCCAGGCTTGAATGAGAGAAAAAGGATGGTTAGCGATGTATCATATGGCAGTGAACATGACGGCAAGGTCAGGTAGGTCTCAGTCTAGCTGTCCTAACAGCAGTCTATTCTTCTATCTTTGTGGTGTGGTAAGTAAGTATTGTGTAGCGAGGTTATCTTGGTTGGGGTCTATGCCCATTCGCCTAGGACCATCATTGCCCGCACCTCTTATTCATATGAGGTTCCATCCTCTCTTTCAGGTGGTTCAGTTGGCAAAGTCCTATCAGGGAATTTTACTTTTCTGGGTATCCAGCCAGAGTCTGCACAAGGAGTGGTTGAGACAGATGCTTCACTAGATCCTGCCAAGACAGATGATCGAGATGCTCTTGCAGACGAAGAAGTTCGATCAGGCAAGGCAAATGATTCAGTTGCTTACTCAGGTTCAGACGTACCGAAAGAGTTGGCCCAAGATCAAGACAAAGCTGTCCCAGAAAAAGCCCGATGGGAGAATGTTCAAAATGTAGAAATAGCTCAATCAAGAGGCAATGAAGACGTTGGCCTAACAAATGATCTTACAGACGGGGAATCAGTAGGAGCTAAGGCTGAAGCTGAACAAACGACTACTCAAGGTGTGGACAAGGCTGCCAGTACTGCTTAAAGTTAAAGTATGGACTAAAGAAGAACTTTATGCAATCAAAGCTAGTCAGCCTAAACTCTACGATGATCGGCCTTCTAAAAAATAATAATAATAAAGGCCGGTCAAGGCTAACTCCAAGTCAGCAAGGATGGAAGTTCAGTATAAAAAACCTTCGTTGAGAGGCCATCATAGAGTGTTTGTACCTCAAAGGGGTCAAAGTCTCGAGATGAGAAAGAATTCTAGCCATAGAATTTATTTTTACTTTCTTAGTCCATCTGTGCAAGTTGGGAGATCGGTGAAATAGAAGCTGTGGTTCCGCATAGTATAGTAGGGCATAAGCTTCTTAAGCTCTCCTGCTTATGGGCCTGGTCTTCTTCCTAATGTCAGAGCAAAAGGGAAAAAAGAGATAATATCCTCCAAGGGAAGTCTTCCATTTTCATTTCATCTCCTATAGAGATAGTAGGGATTTCTCTAGACTGGCCGGTATTTGTTTGAATAATCACACGAGCTGGTAGCACAGGGGGGTGTCTAAGTATCCTTAGAAGGCTGGATTATACCATCTTAATGGAAGAGAATAGGCACACAATGGCACGCATACATACTTGGTCGGATTGACTACGAGGTTGGGAATAGGCTCTTGATCAGGCTCCTCGGGTCTCCGCTGGGAATACTACTATAAAGATTGATCAGCATTAGCCGGCCTTCTCTTGAATAAAAGCGAGACCAGGCTAATGGTGGGTCAGACCAGCCCCTAGCTTGTTGATATCATTTACTGCATCTCCTAAGAGCTGATGACGGAATGGACCACTCACCATTCTTCCTTGACCTCATATCGATATGTATAATTGACAGAAACCACTTTTTTTTAGCATAAAGGCTCGATTCATAGCCAGTATCTGATTCCCTCGGCATATCAGTATCGGTGGATGGCCGTGATGATGACCTATGCCTTTTGGAAGGAATCCCTTGCTTTCTGTGGATCGACCCGCTACTGAAGGATTGCCCTCTAATCCAAGAGCCTATATTCCCGACATGGCTGGTTCAACACCTCTATTCCTACCCGAAAGATATAACATAAAACAGCGGATTGGGTAATTAAGAGACTTCCCCTACCACCGACTATTGTTGCACAGAGACGAAAGGGAATCGGTCAAGCCTAGCGCTTAATGCTTCTAGCTCCTCTTGACTTCACTTTGCTCGCCCTCCTAATACCAAAGTGGGACAACCAAAAGGCAGTTTTTCACAAACTCCGCAGCAACCCGTCGTGGACAGCAGCTCCGCTACACCAACAATGCGTCTCGATTCTCTTCTGGTATTCTTGGCATAGCTCCTGTTCAATGCCAGTGGTGTAATGAGTTTGGTCACACTGTTCGCACCTGTACAACTCATTCTTCGTCGCTTGCAGCTGGTTCCATCAATCAATCCCTTGCTGTCCTCCAACTTGATGATTCTACCTGGTATCCTGACACAGGTGCCTCGGCACACATGACGTCTAATCTTCTCTCTTTTTCTCCGCAATGATAAAATCAGTGTTGGAAATGGCTCTCTTTTGCCTCTTCTCTTCAACATCCAGTGAGATGTATTTTATTAGGTATTTCCTATCTATTGGGCAAGATCTTTACAAAGTCTCCCGTTCAGCTTCAAATGGACAAAATTCTCGGTCTTTCTCATTCAAGTGTGTCAAAGCTAGATCGACTAGTTGAACTTCCCTCCTTCCCTTAGTCTCTTTCCTGTTGAAGCGCTTAATCCAATAGTAAATAACCTTCGTCTGTCTCATGCCTAATGTCTTAGAGAATAGTAGTTCGCATCGATCTAGTTTCAGCCTTCGTAGCAGTAGTTTTTATACCCAGTGTAAATAGCGGTACCTCCTTTCCCTCTGACGGATCGGTAGGACAAAGAGACAGAAAGCTAGGGAAGAGAGAATATAAGCATCTCCTTCAAGCGATGCACTCACATCTCGAAAGGCTAAAGAAAATATGTGCTTAGCTCAGCTAAGGAAAGGGCTGGAGAGCCTAAGGAAGAACTTTCATACCCAGTCTAAAGATCTCACAGTTTGACCATTTCTCCTATTGTTGAGGGCTAATCTAATGTGCCTAAGCAGCATAGCAGGGATAAGGGGGCACTTCATTGGTTGTTCTCACCTACTACTAAGCCAGACAGGGTAAAGGGCTAGCTAGCATAAGCGAGTTCGTTTAATAACCTTTCCAGCTGTATCAAATAAGCCAAAAAGGAGTCTTGAAAATGGCTATCTCGGACAGAGCTGGAGGTTCCTTTTCAGTTTTCTATGAATAGATTTCTATCTGTGGTAGGATTCGCTCCTTTGTCCATGCATGAGAGCGTGGGTAGGGAAAGAAGTAAGTGAAGCAAGGGTCCGAAGGAGGGCTAGGATTTGAAATCTCACTTTTTAAATCCCTAGAAGGCAGATTCAAAACGGAAGCTCTATCCGGCAGCGAGCTTAGGCAAGTGAGCGAGTGGCAGGGCTGTTCTTCCTGCTAAGGCGTTTTTGGAGCTTGCTGCTAGGTGGCATAATGAAAGCTTGAGCTTAGCTTAGTATATTCAGCTGAAGCCCTTGATGGATCATAGAATTGGCCTTTGCCAGGGATATAGATCAATAGCATAGATCTGCCTCTGACCCTTACAGTTATAAGGCAGGGCAAGCAATAAGGAACTCAGTTCCGTTATGCTACGACGCCTCCTCCCCCAGATCTCCGAATGTAGCTCTAATGCCCGATGACACGGCCTGCGTCTCCTGATGACGGAATTCTCAGCGTTCTTATGACGCCTGACCAGAACCAGAGTTCGAAGCCACGACCAAGTAGGCCAGAGGCATTGGCAAGAGATGACCGCCCGAATCAACCGATCAGCGGAAGAGAGTAAGGATGGCCGATATGAATAAGACCAGAAGAGATATGACTTTTAGAGCCACCTTTTCTGGCCATTTAAAGGATGTATCTTTGTCCTACTGTTGCTAATGAAAGGAAGGGTTCCTTACGTGTCATGTATATAGCAGAGCTAAGGCTGATTTCATGGTCGAATACGGAGAAGCGTTCGTTCTTGCTGCTCCTGTTGTTTCGGCCTTGTTCTTTTGCACGAGTTATTTTGTTACCTATGTTGCTAAAGCATTGGAGATTTTGGATTTTATAATTTTGTATTAAATAAGTGTACCTGAAAGATCTGCATACAACTCCTAAGTAAAGTAAGCTTAGGTGAGTGGTCTAAGTAGCTAACGATCGAACATCGAAGGCGGCAGCGGCATAACACGGATTCTGAGATCGTCCTATGCCTTTCCGGCTTGGTTTCGGGCTCTTCGGCCAATGTGGATCAATCTAAGGCAGACTTTGGGATTGGTGACCTAGGCTTTCCCTCCTTTCTATTGGATATAGCACGACAACCTATCCTCATGGCGGGCGAAAGTCCAGTTATTAAGGGCAGGGAAAAACCTCCGAAGCGATGGTACCTACGAATGGATGACCGAAACATGCCAAAGTCAAGGCGAAAGAGACTCTCCACTGAAGGAAGTATGAAAGGCAAAGTCTTTGCCCTCAGATGAAGATCTTGGATATACCGATCGATCCACAAGGCTAGGTCGAAGGTCAGCATGGGATTGACCCTTGGAACCACTACAAACGGGAAAGCTGCTACACCCCCTACTTTCAGAAAAGGTAATCGCCTCTACATCCCCTACAAAGCAGTTTCACCTCCTTTTCTAACCGCGAAAGGAAGCTCTCTGGATGTAGATGGAGCCGTTCTCTACCTATGTATAGCCCTGGTAAGAGGGGAAACTATACATCTTTTTCCTTTCGCGCGAGATGCTTTGAATAGCTATCCTTTCGTACCCTTGGTTTTTTACCACTGGGATTCTACTTTCCTTGGCGATGGGGTCCGTGATCAAATAGGTTTCGCCTCGAAAGGGAGCTGCGTAGGTAGACTATAAGTACTAGTTCCCGGCAAAAGATAATTTCTTTTTTTTTGATTGAGTTCCAGGCTCCAGGCTAGAGAAAAGATAGGCTATTACTAAAGCTGTGAAAAAGAATTGCTAGCGAAAGTTTTCTTTTCTTAGTTTAGTCACCGATACATAAAGTCGCTAGGCTTCCTGGAATCGCTTACCCCTTCTTCTCTGCATGCTAAGGCTCAGTCTTTCTAGATATTATAGTTATCCATTCGTCCCCTATAGGCTAAACTTCACTCACTTTCATCACTCCCCCTCCCCTGCCTATTCACTCTTATTCTTCTTTCAAGCCTTATGCTAAGTGATAAGAAAAAGAAGTAGGTTTCTATATCATACTCAGGTTTCGCAGCTCCAGCTGGACCATGCCTTACCTTCTTTCCAAAGCCGTCAATCACATTAAGAATTCCTTTTCTTTAGATGCCAGTACCTCTTTCTTTTTACTCCGACTCGACTTCAAAGGCACAGTTGACTCGAGGTATGAAAGGATTGAACCAGAGCCGAGGGTGAAAATAGATAGAAAGTCTCACTACCCGTGGGCGCTTTTCTAAGGTTTGTATAGGGCTATAAGTAGGTCCTTGCTACATTTATTAAGGAGAGTTCCTCGCACTTGAATAGTTTCCGAATGCCTTTCCGTCACTAAATCCGCTATTCTTCCTCTTTCGACGAGCAAGGATGCGGAGTAAGTGAGAAAGAGATTCACCTTCGCGACCAGATGTGACCAAAGCAGGCACTCCCAATGCCCCTCTCTTCCCTTTGTTCTTGCTGCTCCGCTGCTATAAATCCCGAGTTAGCCCTAGTTTCCTGCTGCTAAACTCTTCCCCGCTTCCTTTCTTCCTTTTTCTAACACATACTGAGACGGTGTTGACGGTTAGGAGCGAAGTTGCTGCTAGGATCCTAGCCAAAGGTTTCCCAGGAAGTAGTAGCCCCTGAGGAAGCCGAAGGCATATCCAGATAAGGATAAGTAGAGTTGGTATTGAGTTCATGGAAGACTAAGAATACAAGGTATTCAGTCTGATAGTGCTTTAACTCATCCCGTCATTTTTTAGGATTGAGAAGGCAATGGCCTGTATGCACCCGGATCACTGCTTGTCTCTTTGAATGGGATTAGATCCGGAACTTCATCCGGTTTTGCATTCGAAGGAAGAGTTAGGCTAATCGACGTGTAGCTGACGGGTAGTTCAGTTGGAAGGAAGTAGCTCACCTCAATGAGTTGAGTAGCTTCAGAGGTGGAACGATTAAAAAGGGTGACGTCGGATTGACTGAGCGGACTTTATAGACCTTTTATTGAGGCTCGGTCTTTTGATGCGGGAAGAAGGAGTGGCTGCTGCTCTTATGATGCTACCTGCCTCATATTATTTATTGGATGGAGCTATGCTATCCAGATAGATAGGTAAGAGATGCCATAGTTGGAAGGAAGTAGCTGCCCTACTAACTGAAAGAAGAAGAGCGGAAAGATGTGTTTGTTGCTTGTTCTGAATCTTGCTTCTGTCGTCAGCTGAAAACCCTGTTGTTAAATCTCGTACCATGAACCAGCTGACTGATGTGAATACTTTCTATTACGATGAACGTCACTGATTATGCCCTTATTTGACGGTTGTTGTACGTCTTTTAATCCGTATTGGACAATTGAACAACTACTTGTTTCCGGACGGCGCATGGCTTTGTTTTTCAGGGGAGCTTATATTTAAAAATCAGTCTTGTTGCTTCTTCTTAGAAAGATGGGGGGCTTAAGAAGTGTATAGGGTAGGTCTCGTTCTGTTGAAAGTGTTCGTAGCGCTGCTGGTTTAGTTCCCCACTCGGATTGTCGGGGGGCACATTTGGTTTTAAACTATCTATCTAAGAGTCTTAGGTTCTATAAAATCCTATAGTAAGATGCAAGCTTAGTTGAGTTCAGTTACGCCAAGTAATTGCATATAGAGAAGTGAAGTAGCCGTTGAAGCAATAGAAATTTCATAAGAGAAGAAAGTAGCGGATTCCAGGTATGCTTAAAAAAAGGCTATCCGAGTTCACAGGTTTAGTTGTGTATCTCCTTAAGATTGGGTTGGTCTTCAGTCTACCGAATGGATTAGATTTTTACAAGATCGTACCTCGAGGAGCTGAAAGAGCGCTTCTCCGAGAGCCCTTAAGCTTGAAGCCGGATAGCTTCAAGCCGTGAAGGAGGAATCCGAGTTGTAAAATAAGGAAGATCGTTCATCAGCGCTTTCAGTAACTAAACGAAGAGTAAGCCAGGTGCGTAATCAAGCTCCCCCTGTCTTCCCTTTCAAGGGAGTTTCGTTTCAGTTCTCCTTTAAGGAAGGTTCTCTTCGGTAATTAAACTAGTTAGCAGGGACAGATTCCACTGTGCTTTCAAACTAAAAGATTCAATTAAGTAAGCTTGGCTTTGGCATTTGCCATAGGAAGTTTCTTTATTAGGGGCATGCCTTAAGTAAAGTAAAGGAGTCACTTTCACGGGTATCTAGAAACAATGGGATCTCTCTTCTTAACTCATTCTTTCATCTTAAATCCCGGGGTTTGATAGTTGCAGTTAATAAAGCAAGTTCTTCTCTTAACACAGGGAACTCTAAAGCTTCCTTCAATGGCTTACTTTTTTTGCCTTGCTCAATGCTTCAGAAAGAGGGGGATTGCTTAAACATATAGCGAGTGTAGTTTACGGAACGAGTCTAAAAGCCTACACAGGGATTATTGATTAACAATAAGCTAGCCACGCACGGTAGACTGATTCAAAGACGGATACTATAGGCATTGAGAATTGCTTATTGAGAAGACTGACTACTGGTGCGGAAGATGAGCAGTTAATAAAGCTTGATTCTCTTACTTACGCAATTCAGTCTTTAACAGCGCTTATCCCGCATCCTGGACTATTCTTAATGTTCTTACTGGGAAACCGTAGGTAGCCTATATGCTATAAGTTCTAAGTTAGAGCGAGGACCGAAGGGATGGAAGAGGCACGATAGCGAAGATCAATCCATCTCAATTACAAAAAACATTGCCTTGGGCATGCAACCCAAAAAGATCGAAAGACTGCTCGCTCGAATAAAATTTAGAGCAAGGAGTCGGCCAAGCCCCTTCGATTCGGCAACAAGAGTAGGTTATGGAATAGTCTTTTGGTCGGCTTCTCCGTTCTTAAGGACTTTCTGGCCGGTAGGCTATTCTTTATTCTGGGAGATACTTTCGATTTCTTCCGCCTCAAGTACGTTCCTGTTTCTGCCCGCAAAGGTCTTTTGTCTGCTAGGACCATCTCAATCTCATTCCAAAAGACTAAGAATGAAGCGAGGCAACTAGCCTGTCTCTACCTAGTAAGGCATTGTACGCCACCAAAAAGCACTAACCTTGCAGATAATAATATCAAACTCGAAAATAAAGTCCTGCTTGCACCGGTCGACTACAAGGCATGGGCCTTGCAGCAGGCGTGGTAATCTTAGCAAGAGGGCTGAACGTCTCCTCATAATCCTGTCCATATTTCATAGTGAACCTCTTTGCCACTAAGCGAGCACCGGGCCTACCTTTCTTTGTGGGTCTCTCAACTGTCTGTGGGTATCGCGAGAATACGAATACTTTGTCACCTTGTCTTGGATTTACGCCTACAACCAGATGCCTTTTTTGTGTAATGGAGTAATCATTCTCTTTGAGAAGTTAGTCTATGGCCTTGTAAGGATTAGAGCTTCTTCGGGGATTAGAAGAGCTCAAGGATTAGGCCTCTGTCGCGCAGCTTGTCCACAGAAGTCTCAGTTCAACATCTTAATGAACCAGGCCGTTAAGGATGTTGAGGGGACCCGTGAAGGTGATATTTGAAATGACGACAAATGTGAATGATTTTTGTGTGCGTGGTAACCCGATGGAATGGCATTTTCTAGGAGTTCGAGAATGGGGGCTCTGACAGTTATCTCGAAGACGAATCTGTCAACTTGAAAGGTGGGGCACTAGCCGCCAGAAAGGGCTTGGAAGTAAACGCATTTCGAAATCGGCTTATTTATAGAAGGTAAGGGAAGGGAAAGCTGCCAGCCTTTTTCTCCGCACCGGCTTGAGAGCATACATCTCTTCCATTTGCGTAGATAGAAGAGCCGGCTAGAAAGTCCTTTTCATTGCCTTCTCTTTTCACTCCACCCGCCCGAAATGACAGATCCGAAAATGGCGTCGTATGTGAAGATGCCCCGGCTCTTCCCTTATTGAGATGGTTCGCTCCTATGCTGACTGCACTTTTGTGCTTGCTTGCCCTAGCCCTAACTGGGAAAGGTTATTATTAATAGAATAGGATCCGATCCTCTTAAGCCCAAGCCCTGTTCGTGGATAATCAAGAAAGCTCGCGCCTCGTTGATTCGATGTAGTAGTAGCTGGCCTAGTAGGAACTGGCTGCCATCGCCCGATCTGCTACTCTGATGAACTCTGATCGCTATGGTCGAAAAGAAGGCATGTGATCCAAGCCTTTTTTCTACACATCACTAGCTGTCAAGTCAATCTAGAATGTTCTCGCTCATCCCTCTCCTTTACAGTCAAGTCAGGATTGATTTATTCTCTATCCTAGGGGTCAATAACCAGAGACTGCATTCTTATAGTTCCGTAGGAGAGTGAAGAAGTTGAATTGAGTTTACAGATTAGCTACTGATTGGCTAGTTACTGAATCGAACTGACAGGGCTTAGGGGGAAAGGCAAAGGTACGTTCGGAGATGCTCACTGAAAGATAGAGACATCATGTCAGCTTTCGAGGGGCTAGAAAGATAGGATTCTAAAATCTTGCTTACTCAGATATAGAGTTAAAGGGAGAGCAGTGGTCCGCACGCACCGTCGGATCATTACATTAAGGTCAAGTCTTCTTCGCCCTCTACGGGTAAATTCAATGCTCAAATTGTTATACCAGTCAAGTTTCAATATCTAGTAAGTTTTACGAATTAAGCAGTCTACTTTGACTTTGACCAAGCTGTTTCATTTCAGTAGTGAAAGTCGTTCCAACAGACAAAGACTAGCAGAGCCATATGAGGACAAGAAAACGCCAGCCTCTCTATAGGCAAATAGAACGAAAGAAGACATTCTCTGGCAGGCTCGCAGTCACTCGAGCGAAAAAGTCTTCCCTTCTACTCCTTCTTACCGGTAGTTTATTTACTATTCCTTGAGCTGGTAGGTGGGTATGAGCTAGTAACCCTAGGAGGAGGTAAAGAAGGAAGGACGAGAGCGAATCAAGAAAGCTAAAAGTAAGGTATTGGGTAGCAAGATCTTGAAAGAAGGCTTCTTTCTTGAACGGCTAGCTGTACTGTTGGTCGCTTACCGGAGAAAGAGGTGAGAAAGGCTTTCTACAGTTCCAAAGGAACGAACAGTCAGAAAGTCTTGTTATCGCCTACCTCCGCTACACTGGACGAGTTAGACTCCCGGGGAATAGAGGTGAGGATCAGGTTTGATAGCTCCCAAGGTTCCGAATTTTACGCTTATGTTAGACTCAGTCCTTCGCCTAGCTAGCTATAGCTCCATCGGGAAAGTCAGCAACCGGCTCTACTATAGTCTTCGACTCCGGGCTTATAGCTGGCTTCGATGCTATTCTAGCTGGCCCGGCACGAAAGTGTAGCTACTTAGCTTCTATTTCCTATTACTATTAATAGTAGCCCTAGTCTGTGACTTAGGGGGAATGATTTGTTAATCTTTCCTAGGTTGATTATCTTGGTCTCACGAGTCAAAAGTCCCAGTGAAGCGGCCTGTAGCTAAGTCAGCTCAAAGTCATTACAAGGCAGGATAGAAGTTTTTCTGATGTTCGCTTTAACGCGAAAGAAGCTCTTTACCGGTCAACTTTATCATAGGGTGAAGAAGCTAAAGCTGCTCCCTTTCTTCTTACCTGCTACAATGCACTGGGGAACCCCTTACTATCAAATCTGTTGACAAATCACTCACGATGAACCAGAAGAATCGGGTTTAGGACTCGAACTGCCAACTACAGCTACAGCTTTGTTTCCCTTCCATAGTAGTCTTTGATTAGAAGGTTGAGAAAAGCCAGGGGACTTGCTTGTCAAAACAGAGAGCGATGACCAGAAAGAAGCTAAGCAAGAACTGGGAGAAGACTCACACGAGACCCAGGATGGAAGTAGCGAAATCGGCCTTAGCATAGAACGTTGACCGCTTAGAATCGGGAATATGAACAGGCAACTATGAGACTAGTTTCCCATTGTCCCGATAAAGCGTACCTGAAGCGAGTGTGCCCTTCCATCAACAGAATTGGATCCTTTTCTTTTTTCTTTGCAGCTGCCATACAAGTCAAGCCTGTGAGCTAGTTTGAGGCAGTGAGCCAGTGCCTGTGGTTGAAGTCTAAGGTACAAAAACCTGCTTTCTCAGGTTCAAAAGCCTTTGTTTCGGGCAAGTCCAATTACAAACAAAAGAGAAGGAAGGTCCCGTCCCACGGGTTAGGTGCTTAGCTGAAGGTGGAAGGCGAAGCCGAGGCAAGAGCAAGGGGCGTAGCGAGAGAAGAATTCAATCTATGTTCCATTCTCAATGGTTGGTCGGTTTGTGGCTGGGATGCTTTGTTTTCGGATCGATCGCAGTGGTAAAATGCGCTGGTCTCTTTCCGGGGTACCAAAAGCAGAGGAAGCTGTTAGTCCAGCGGAGGAATCAATAGATCTAGTTGAGTTTAACCCCGGGTAGAATAGAAAAAGGCTCCCTAACTTTTTTTGATGGGCTTGAGGCCCGAGTTCAATAATCTTATATCCTCAATTCAACATCGAGTTCTTACACCAGACATTGATAGAGCAGTTGCTGATGTGAGATCCGAGGAGACTCAACTTCCTTCCCTTTCTGTGTCTGTGTATGAAGAATTACCGGTCTTAGGAAGAGTGGATGGAAGAAGAAGGCCCTATTCTTTTTCTTTTTAGAAGAGAAAGATAGCCCACTTTACGATTAAAAACTCCTTGCAGCAGGAGAACGGGAGTCTTGCTAGCTCATTACGATCCTTAGTTCGGTATTAAATAAAAAGAATGGAATGCAAACCGCTTTAAGCAGTATCCTCCAAGCCCTTTTGAAAGCTTTAGAATATATTCCCTTAGTTTTATGCAATTATCTTTGCTTAGCAATGTAACATAATTCAAAATAGACATTACCAGGGAATTTCCACTGCATAGTTGCTTTATGCTCGAAAATATCTTCAATAATGCGCTTGACAACTACCCTAATGTAACTCCCACGGCTAGTATGAAGACTGCCTGCACGAGAGGTTTTAGGATAGGCTCTTGGAGCTCACAAATGCGCTGTTGACATGAGATAATGAATTCTTTACAATGTTGATTTATTATGGCTCTTGCGGAGTAGAAATCTCCTAACCCTCCTTACCCTTTCTTTCAGAGAAGCCCATGGCACCGAGGTGACGAACTGTGACCACTCTCTCACTAACAGGAGTGGGAAGTCTCTTTCTTCTGGGCGGGAAAAGATGTATGGATGCCTCTTTCTCGGTACAGCTTCTTTTTTATCGAGTTGGAGAACCTACCGCTACTGTTGACTTTAGCTGTTCAGCGATACTAGATCTGTCCCTAAATTCCATTCCTAAAAGTTTTAGTTTGTTTTTTTTTCTAGCACCTGAAGTTGACAAGTCAAGAGTCCGGTCCGAACAAAGGCATTAGATGAAAGCTGTCCCATTTACCCATTCAAGGAAGGGATTCGAGTTAGACCACTTAGTAGCACCTCTTCTGGCTTACAGGAGACCTTCCATGGTTGATATCTTCCGAGACTGTCTGGTTATCCGGGAATGTGAGTCTTTGTTTCCCAGTCCTTAGTTGGAGGAGAGCCTACAATGTCCGAATGTTCGAAAGAAAGATGCTACTGGAATTGCTCCTTAATTCCTTCTTGTCTCGCTTAGGCTTTCTTTCTCGACTAGTTGTCGCGGAAAAAAATCCTTCTTGAAAAAGCGGTATTGGAGGAGGGAACAGCCATAGTTGATGCATCGAATGCTCGTGCAATAAGACTGGATGAAGGCGGGATAACGGCACTTGCCTTCAAGCTTGAAACTGATTGACCATGAGAGTCAGATCAATAGTCTATCCCCGAGCACATGAATGAGTGTGTGGCAATTCATTGGGATGACCGCCGGGGTACTTACTTGAGGGGTAAGCCTTCTCTTTTGTACCTTCATTCAAAGCATCGAAAGGCCTTAAGCTGCGAAAGAATACGAGAAAGCATATTCTCCCATAGAAAGACCTTGATCAAAGAACGAAGGGAGTGCTTCGATTCCCTTTAGCGGGGCGTAAAGCGTTACGCTTGTCCTTCTTTCGCAGAAGCTAGCTAGCGGACTCATTCAATACCCTAGAAGCTACCTTTTGTTCAATTGGATACTCCTACTCTGTTGAAGCCTGCCATGGAAGGGAAAGCTTTTTAAATAGACAGCATAAAGGCATTGATGAGCTAAAGGAGCAAGCAGAACGGGAAGAACTTTCCTTCGCTCCCAACTCTTAGAGAAAGTCAACCAATGCCTTAGCCCTGCCTTAAAGCTTAAAGAGAGATGCTCGATAAAAGGAAGCTACCCTCGCTCTATTCTTCTATTATACAGATACGGCTATTCTAGGAAGTCCGAGCATCCCTATGGAGTTGCCTTCGGCTTTCCTCCTCCCTTTTTAGTAACCTTCAACTAAGCTTCAAGACCGATTCTCCCCAGTACAAACTCCTAACTTGGATCTTCCTACCGCTGATGAGAGGCCATCCCCTCCCTACCACCATATATGAAATATGCCTTGTTTTTTTTTCAATCCTCCCTTCAACAGATCCGTAAGGGCAGATCTGGTAGCAAGAGATCAATTATCAGATTAAGTAAAGGGATTGCCTAGCTAGCGCATATCGAAGAGTTTGAGCAGTGGCCTTTGTTCACATCCTGATTGGGTTTCATCGAGGTATCTTCTTCTCCTCTTGTTGCGACAAATCGAGTTGCAGCACATGACGAGTGCCCATCTTTCCCGAAGCTCCACTTTCATAAACACCCATCGGTACAACAATTGATCACAACGGAAAGTAATTTAGCTTGATCCCGTTTTCCATCGAATCCTATTCTCAACCTCGAGTCAGGAGTTGTTGCCCTAACTTCGTTAGCCTAGAAAGGCTTTGTTTGAAAGCTGTCTTTTCAAGAAGAAAGTAACACCGCTACTACTATTATAATAGAATATAATAGCTACCGATTCTCATCCGAGGAGAACGGAACTACCTTTAGAGTAGACCTAACTGCTGCGGTTACGCCTCCAACAGATGAAATCGCACCGTCGTCTTCCCAGCGTAGAGCAAAGCAAACAAGTCAGCCTGAGTTCCATAAGTATCTTTAGTAGCAAAAAGGCTAATAGGTAATAAGCCTTCAGTCGACCATCGGGAGATACGCCTCCAGGCCAAACAGATAAGGGAAGCGAGAACATGATCTTCTTCCTTTGCCTTTTATATGATTACCTCTTCAGCGAGCGAGTACTCCCTTCCTTTCAGTCCTCTGATCTTACCTTAGACCCTCCATGCTATGCGGGGAAGCTAGGTAAGGGCTAGCTTCTAATCTCCGATGATGCCAAGCGAGTTACATACTTTCAGCGAGCATAAATAACCAGTACATAAGAGCAAACGAGCTACATAGTTATCGCGAGTATAAAAGGGATTAGCAGGTAAAATATTTTTCCGCTTATTACCGGGAGTAACGCAGGTTAGGGATTAGCCGTGACTCTTTATTACCTAACGTCTTGCGCCATATGTACTGATCTTTGGTTGGCTCGTAAAGGCGGGTCGACAGAGTTGAACCCTTGAGTAGATCGCAGGAGACTTGCTGTGAGACGAACGAGACCTTACTTGAGATATCGCACCTATCGCTCGGCTTAAGTTGGGAAGCGAATGGCTTCTTTTTGATCGCCTTAAAAAAATGGGTACAGCGGATAGATTGTATAAGCTTGACTTAGGAGATTCATTACCAATGATACCAAGAAGTCTGATTTTTTATAAGGTTAAGCTTTTTGTTGGAGATGGAAATTTATATAGGCTGATATCAGATTTTCTTAACATTCCTATCTATGATGATTTTGGTAATCGTAGGTTTGATGTTAGTATGCCTCCTATTGGTGAGCTCACAAGGGTCATATTCAACATAGTTTTGATGTCTTCGATCGTGAGTTTACTAAAAGGTTCCCTGGAATTGAGATTTATAGATTCGTGAATGAAGTCTTTATTTCGACTAGAGAGAATGATCAAGTTACATTCGATGTGGATGCTTTATATAAGCTATTGAATGATCTCCAACTGGTTGGAACGATCCATTCTATTGGTCCTGGCGATGATTGCCATATCATTTATAACCGGCGTGTGGTTATTGTGGACAATACTGGTAAGGTAGTAGTTCTATAAGAGTACGGTAATTGTAAAACCTTTCTACTTACCAGCTATTCCAGAATGGAATGAGCCCGTACCGTAATGAGTGAAGGCTGTTCTAAGATAAAATCCAGAGGCCAAGAGTTCCGACTATCGAATCAAAGAAGCGCGAGCTCTACTGTATCTACGCTATTGCCCGATCATAACTCTACTGTATGAGATTAGTTATCCGTCTCCCCTGCCCTGTTAGAACAGTCTGGTCTTTAACAACACAACCAGAAAGGAAGCCATTCCTTTTAGGAAGTTTCTAGCCGTCTTGATGAGGGCAAGACTCAAATACGGAATTTTAAAATGGCACAGCTGAGTGCTAGAATCTTAGTCGATGGAAGTTAGATTCACTAAATGAATATTCGTTCAATTGAAATATCATAACTGTCAAACTCTTTGTTCTCATAACAGAGAACCGGCCCTTAGCCTTAGTTGGAAGCTAAACCAAAGCTAAGCTTGTAGGCTCGTAGAGAAAGCTATTGTGCAGGTATACCCACAATCCATGTTCCTGAACAGTCTCGTTCGAACATCTGATTCACCTTAGGGCGGACACTTCACTTCAAGCTTAAACCTCCGTCTATGATCGGCTTGCTTTCTCGGTATCGTGAGTCTAAACTCTTTAAGCCGGCTAACTAATAGATAGAGATATAGCTCAGTAAACACGGGAATCACTATCGCCTTCGGCTTAAACACGGCTACGCTTCGCTCTTTTTAACTATCGCTAGTCTGTAGTCTGTGAAAGAAGATTGCAATTTCTGGTCACTTTCAGTCTAACCCGGATTTACTTAGTTAGTCGGGACTTTCTTCTTAGCGTGTAGTGGATCAACCAGGCTAGCTTTCCTGTAGTAGAGCGCGGGGAGAGTGACCATCAGGGCCTTGAATTGAATAGGGTGTGCCTTTTTTTTTTTTTAGGAGTACTCTTGAATGTACTATACAGTAGGTTCTCAGTGCCCTAAGATCCCAATCCCAGATCGAGTTCCAATCGCAGAATTGTTCTCAAGCGAATGGCTTTTACTCAACCTCAATTCATTCAGTTAGGACCTCCCTTTATGTCATTTCTATCCTTGCCAGCGTGAGGAGTCAGATCGGATTCTAGCACTTGCATGGAATCTGGGATAGTGGCTATTGGCAGCCTCTCTTGGCATGAGCACTAGCATATTGCTAACATCGGCTTTTTCCTCCGACTAGAAGGGGATCTTGTTCACGGCGGATTCAAGATCCTCAAATGTGGCTTTGGCTTCAGCTATCTCATTCGTTCTTTTTTAATTTTGATTGGTAAGTAGCCCTTTTCGGGTTAGTTGAAAGACCAAGCCTCTTTGAAAGAAGACGACAGACATGCTGGGAAGGAAAAGGAAGGAGATGTGGCCTAAGTAGGTACAACAAAAGGTACTAGTATGGGCGCAATATGCGATTGGAAGCTCTTCTTTGGCAGGTTTCATGATTTGCTAATCCGATCTTGTAAGTTGGCTTATCTTAGGCCACCGACTGAGACGATGGCTTGAAACCCGGGTAGAAATAAGACCAATCGAAAACCTTGGAAGCAACAAATCGCGGGGCGTAAGCTGTTGAATAAGCTGTGGGTCTTGAGGCAGATGTGGCATCTTCTGAACCACCGTAGTTAGGGGGAAAAAGCTCATCTTTTTTCAATGCAACCAGAGGGCTCTTAGTACGCTAACGCTACTACCTGCCCAGTTAGAGGATGTTTTTTGGTTTATGTCGGCCAAAGAAAGGGCTTCCCTATCAGCACAAAGAATAAATTCAATAAGAGAGGATTGGATTTCATAAAGAAAAGACAAAAACCGCATTGAGTGGGGCCTGCCCTAAAATGGCCCTTACAGAGCTTCTCTATCAAGAGCTGCTAGTCGGTGGTTGAGGAGTAATAGGTTCCGCATAAGCTACATTTCGTGGGGGAGGCACCTATCCAGTACTTCCGAACTCGTCTTTCATCTACAGACATTGGGTCGCTAAAGCCAATAGTTCGGTGTCCGGGCAACAGCCACTCATCTTTGGTTGCAGCTTCGGCGGAAGCCTATGCTTTCAGTTCAGTTCCTTGGTTCTCCGGTTGATTGCCCAGCCCGCGTCACACCTTAAAAAGCTTTGGAACGGCAGTTTCACTTACTTCTCACGGACATTGGACCTTCTTCCAACTGGCAACTTGAGCAAAGAGTCTATTGGATAGAAGGAAGAGAGCTCCCCGAAGCGCTACCTGCAGGGGCGCTACTTTTTTTACTTGATAAGAGAGGATAGGACTAACGGCTCATAGAAAGCAAGGGCCGTTAGGCGAACCTATGCTCTATAAAACATACGTCGTCAGGTCTCGAGACTAGCTGAGAGAGGATTACAAATCCTAAGTACTCTAAAGCAAGCCAATTTCATTACCTCTTCAGCTATCGCTAACAATTCTTTATGCAGAAAGGGGGATTGTCATAGATAAGCGTGGACTTTTTGTCCAGATGACACTCAAATGCCTTAAGTAGTTACCTGAATGGTACATGGCCCTCTCTTATCATCATATCAAGATTAATGCACTGAAAAGATTGGAACTTGGCGCGCCACCTAGCATTTGCAACTGCCTGATCAAGTCTTTCGTTCATCTTGGGTAAAGGTATGAATGAGAGCTCTCGAGGCTCGACAAACGTATGATCATCCTCTCTCCTGTTGGAGGTCCAGGTCAACTTGTAACCAACGAAGCCAAGAAGCGCGAGAGAAGGATTCTTCATTGAAAAGTGCCAATTCCTATGTCCGTCTCATTTCTCTGTAGATGTTTTCTAGCTATAGCTTTAAGAATGTGCTTTTATGCTTGCTTTCAATGTTGTCTCATCTTCAAGATGATTGTCTTTTTCTTCTCTTGAAAAGAAAGACGGGTCGGTACGATCGCGCTGAGATACGGAAAGTGAGTTCGTTGACGATCTCTGTTGAAATGAAAGAGGTTTTCGGCGACATCCAACTAGATGAACATGAAAAAAGTAGTTCTAGTAGCGATGCCACCGGCAGGCAAAGCACCACCCTTCTTTTTCTTTATTTTTTTTTAAGAATATGAGTGTGTTTGGCAAATCCTTTCCAGCCCAGGGGGTCAAAGCATGTCGTATCGACGCGAAATGCGCATTCTATTAAGAGGGTAGAGTAATCAGGTTGAGGTCGATCGTCCCGGCCAGAAGATTGAGATTCAGAGCTAAAGCCCATTCTGGTTTAGATTGGATCTTCTGCTCCTTTTTCACTATATAACTATACTTAGAACTTAGAATTAAGTTTAAAAGTGAGTTATTTTTGATTTGGAGAGAGGGCAAAGCCCAAAAACCAAGAGTCAAAGACGCTCTGAGTCCCAGAGCACCCGATCCGCTCTAACTAAGAGCGCTCTTTCTTGAACACGGAACTCCGCCCGGTCCTAATTCGATCCAAATTTACTGTTAACACCAACGTACTAAACGCAATGTTACTGTTACACTCGTAAACTCGTCTGCATCATCTCCCACTGCCCGCCCGTAGACTCTCTCTCTTCTCGGCTCGTCCTCTGGTACTGACCTGACTATGATCGATTGAGCCTGGTTAGCTTACCCTCTCTCTATGCAAGAAGACTAATTCTTAGAAAAAAAAAGAAAGAAGGTAAAGGAAGGTTCGATGGAATTCAAGCTCATGACATGTCTCGTTTGATCGATCATAGACTATCTCAAAAGAGAGTAGTCTTCAAATAGATGGCTACCCTAATGCCAAACCAGAATTCCCGAATAGAAGAGAATCCATCTCGGTATGGAATTGGATCGTAGAAGATGGCAGAGCTATCAAGAATGAAAAGAGATCATCCCAAGACAAGAGGTGACCTGGAAATCCACAGGTTCGATAGAATGGTCCAGCAAACTGAACGAAGTCCTATCTTCACTTCAGTAGTCCCCTTCATCAGCTGCTTCCCGAAACACTGAACAAATCCTATTCGCGAATAGGCATGCTGCTAGTTAACCAAGGTTCACTTCTGCTATGGTGCCAAATCCATTGCTTTGCTATCTTAGCTGCTTTCTTCTCACAGGTGCGGTAGCAATACCAAAGAAATAGGTGTGGCGGGGCAGGAAACTGCCTCGCGTCTTGTCGAAACAAGGCATGGAAGGAAATTTGAATAAACAAATGGATTTCCATCGCGCTTTGTTTGATAAGTTGATTACCCTGAAGGCGGCTCGCTCAGTGCTTACGAACGAAAAAGTGTTTGTCGATTAGGTACGGGATACCTAATCCACTGGAGGGCCTCTGAAAGGGGTTTATAGTTGATCACTAACCTTGGCATTCTCCTTTCTTGCTCATTTCTGTTATTGACGTATTTTGGAGCGCTGAACCATGGACTCTTACTTGGCTTAATTAGGCCCTTCTTCAAGAAATCACCCACTTATTCCTGATTCAACCTTCTTAGATCAGAGGGCATCTAAACTCTTGATTTAGTTGGGATGCTTTTTTTCGTCGAAACCCGTGCGATAAGGTTGCCGAAGTGCTTCCCACGTGTGACGTTCTCAAAAAGCCAAAGGGGTAAGAGAACAGACCGTCTTTTCAAAACTCTCGCGGACTTTCTTTCTTCTATTTTCGCCTTAAGACTAAGACGAGGCGACCAACGGGAGAAGTGGGCAGCTTCTCGGTAATTATCAGCTTTGGGATTTCGGCCTTGATGCTGGATATCTTACACGCAGACTTGTTGAAGTAGTTCAACACATTGTTGTACGCAGAACAGATTGTGGCACTACCCGAGGGATTTCTGTGAGTCCTCCAAATAGGACGCTGCCGGAAAGAGTTCGCTTAAGACTGATAAAGGGGGGCAGATGTTTACTACGACTGATTGAAGACACTAACGACTGCATTTGTGATTCAATTAGCTCCTTCAGTCCTTGTCAACTTTCTTAAATGTATGAGTTGAATCCATTAGGTTCTTTGATTTGTCGGGAAAAGGATAAACTTACTCCCTCATTCCTTATAACTAAGCCAATCTCGAAATGCTATACCGCCGCTGCACTCGTCAAAAGAACAGCTAGAACAGTCCAACTAAGAATGCCATTCCATGAAGAGATTTGTACTCAGGAAGCCCGGTAAAACTGAACTACTTTCGACGGTTCCTTCTATTATCTCCGGAACACTACCCCAAAATAAGAGCTGTGAACGAAGGATGACAGCCCTAGCTTTGATAAGTCTTATTCTGATTCAATTGCTTACACTGGCGACTCTCAGAGTTACCTTTCTAACAGCGGTTATCGCTCCTTCACCTCGTAAACTCGGTAGCTCGGTAAACTTCGCTACTCGCTTTTATTCAATTAAAAAAAAAACTGGTTCATTATTGTAAGAATATTTTTTTCTCTTACATAGGCGGGCCCCCCGTCTTGGAGCCCCTTCCTCACTATATCTAACCAGTTGAGCTCCAGAGCGTCTCTTTCCCATACTGGAAGCCCATGCTGCTGCTGGTCCAAGAAGTCGTCAAAGGCTTCTTGCGGGTTGTATGGGGCCTGGTCGACCAAGGGAGGATGCTGAGACAACACGTGGTTAAAAAGACTGAAACATGAGTGTTTCAGCTCCCGGATCTGGAGGTCTCTGTTCTCAAAGTCCAGTAACTGGTTATACTTCCTCTGAGAGGAAGCATGATTCAGCTCTTGTTTTATGTGAGCCCAGTATTCACCCTTTCCCTTATCTAGCAGATACGGGCTATTGTCCTGCTCGAGTCGTACAATGCGATTTCGCATTGACGATTCTAAGCTAGCATTTGGGACCACAGATCCTTGGTGGCCCGCTTCATCGCCTGCCACCCTTGGGATCGAAGAACGAGCCGACGTGCCCTCCATTTCTGTTTCGGAAAAGGGCTCCATTAAGACCCGCATCTCGAATGAATCCTCCGTCCACGAGGTCGAGCGTGATGGGCCGGAACCCGAATTGGTCGGGATTATTTCCCCACTACATGCACCCCACATTAAAAAAGGTAGAGCACTATAAAAAAAAATACCTATGCAATCAAGTAAATGGAGGCGGACCAAATAACAATATATATATACCTACATACAAAATGAAATACAAAAAGAAAAGTGTAAAGCCGGGCTTTGTATTTTTACAATAAAGACGAAAAAGAAAGAGAAAGCCTATAATCATTATTGCAAAAAGCACGAGATTAACACTCGTAGTCATTATAGTGGTTCCTTCTGATCCTAGAAAACGTCCGAAAAAACCTGCAACGAAACTACCGAACACCGGCAGAACAAAAGAAAGGAGGAGATGAGTCTTCATATTCTTTTTATTTTTTGTTTTTGCCTTATCCTGCTATGGCTCTGCTTTTGACAGCGCGGCTAGTCCAGATGGGCGGTGATGGTTTGGACCTTTTCTCGAAAAACTTTAGTTTCACATTTTCGGAACTAGAAGACATAGTTGATTAGATCTAAAAAGTGAAAAATCTGTTCGCATAACCAAGTCCCTTTTCTAAGCCATATCAACATAGCCAACTATAAAACTAATGCGCTTGTCAATTAATTCTTGGTGTAATACGTAAATGATTGGTGTCAGAATTTTTCACTGATCAGTCTCATCCGTGTAAGAATTCGGAATTCCTCTTCCAACTCGTCCCGGAATGGGCGTTATGGCAAAGAACAAGAAGAAAACTAAAGGAGGAATTTGTCCAATAGTAACAAATGGTGCCTCCACAGGTTGACATCCGATCCAACCTAGTAGTAAGCGATCCGCCAAAAGCAACCAAAATATTCCTTGGTGAATAGGGCGAAAACTTGAACTACGCACGTACATACTTTTAAAAAAAGGTAAAGCCAACAGACATATAAAAACAGGTGCTATTGCGGCTACACCTCCCGATTTGTCAGGTATACTACGAAGAATGGCATGGATCGGTAGGAAATACCATTCCGGCACAATATGAGGCGGGGTGGGCATCGGATTAGCAGGTATATAATTGTCGGGATGGCCCAAAACATTAGGAGCATAAAAAATCCAAATGGAAAAAAAAATAGCAAAAGCTACCCAACCTACTAGATCCTTTACATAAAAATAAGGGTAAAAAGAAATTTGATCCATCTCTGAATGTACACCCAATGGATTATTTGATCCATATTGATGCAATGCGGCCAGATGAAGAAGACTGGCGCCTACTAAAATAAAGGGGAGTAAATGATGAAGACTAAAAAAACGATTTAAGGTGGCATTGTCCACGGAGAAACCACCCCAAAGCCAAGTCACTATGGTATCTCCTACTACAGGTATGGCGCTAGCTAAGCTTGTAATTACTGTAGCTCCCCAAAAGCTCATTTGACCCCAAGGTAGTACGTATCCTGTAAAAGCTGTCACAATCATTAATAGGAAGATTACAACTCCGAGACACCGAACAAATTCCCTAGGACTGCTATAACTCGCATGATATAGACCACGAAAAATATGAAGGTGAACCACAATGAGAAACATACTTGCCCCATTAGCATGCATATAACGGAGCAACCAGCCCCCTTCAACATCTCTCATAACGTGTTCTACGCTGTTGAAAGCTAGATCCACATGAGGTGTGTAATGCATAGCTAAAAAAACGCCAGTCACTATCTGAATGACTAAACAAATACCAGCTAACGAACCGAAGCCCCACCAATAACTAAGATTGCTCGGGGTTGGATAATCTATCAAATGTTGATTAAGTGTGGAGGATATAGGCTCTTTAAGAAGAGAGAATCGTTGGTTCCTTATAGTCATTTTTTTTCTCTTTCCTATCGTGACAACTCTGGTTCCCCCACCTTTTTTTCGTTCTGGGGCCCTACTAAAAAGAATCCATTATTTATAGTTATAGTAAGCCTTTTGCCTTGAAAGAATTTGGTTTCGCTGCGCCCTGAATCAATCAAAAAGCTTCTTTTTTTTTTTAATTCATCCCATTTTATTTGGGCGAGAGGGAGGCTGTGAGTCACCTGGGCTAAGGATTTGTCGGTTGGTTCTCGAAATCACCTCTTGAGAAAAAAAAGGCCCTCGGGTCCCGACCCAAAAATGAATAGGAAGCGGGGCGGGCGAGGGTCTTTCATTAAAGGGGGGAAAAGAGGGGTGGGGCCGCCTTGCGCAGCTTTAGAAAGGAGATATTTTCAGAAAGTCACTCTCTCCAACCTTTTCTATCTATCCTTAGAAGTTGGGCGAGATAAAGTAAATAAAATAAATATGATATTTATTTGCGTTGGTTTTTCCAACGAAACTAAGCACTTTTTTTTTTTCTTTATCATTCGGAAGGCTCAGTCCCACACTCTGACTTCAATGATGGGAACAACCTCTGCACTCCGGCGCTCCAATGAACAACAGTTCTCCGCCTTAATTTAGAATAGTGGTCGATCCCTCGGGAGTTACATTCGTAACTTAATGTTATGTTCACGTTCACGCGGTGATATTATATCCAAGAGTACTACCCTGTACGTAGTCTATGTCTGGGGAGCATACTTGACAGGAGATAGACACAGGCGGTAGATAGGTCCCCCACTTCGATTCCAGCCCCGTTAGCATCTCCGATCCGAGATAAGGGATTACTCCGTTAGGTCTTTTCGGTCCGGAGCCGGCCGGTAATGGACCTACTTACCTTGCTTGTGGACCAGCAGCAGAGCTAACCCTTGTTCTATTGGTTTGGCGGTTGCTACCAAGACGATTTCTTTATGCCCATCAAAGGACCTCGAGATGCTAATCCACGAAAAACTATACGAGAAATTCGAAAGAACTCATATACGGAACGAGGGCGACCCGTGGAAATACATCGGTTTCTTACTCGTGCAAAGGAACTATTTCTTGGCAACTTGGACAACTTATAACGAAGTTTGTCCCGCATATCACTAGGAAGATAGGAATCTTTACAAAAGGCTTTATAAAGCTTTCGTCTCAATTCATATTTAGCCGCGAGCAATCTGCGTTTGTGATCTCGTATATTTCGCTTCTCCGACATCTCTTTCTTTTTCTTCTCCTCTATTCTCTCCATATATATGAACAGTCCAAGTGATCCGCTTGACTTACTTGAAGCAATGAAGAAAGACTTGTTTGTTGTAAATCGCTGGTTGGGTTTACCAATCAAGAAAGACATTGGACTCTTTTTTCTTTCATAAGCAGCTGCTAACAAGACGGTTGGTGAGACTGACAAGATGCTATTTTTTGATTTACATTAGATTCCCACCCCCCGCTAAAAAGAAAAGATTAGTGATTTGATGGAACTCATCACTCGCGAGTCCCATCTGAGTGATGTTGTTTAATATAGAAACCCAATTTTTTAGGGTCGTATCATCCCCAAGCAATTCAGTTATGACTTGATGGTAGGTCCAAGTTGGGGGAAGAGCAAAATTATGTCGTTCGCAAAGGTGCTGGACCGTATTGGTTAAGGCTTCTCTTGTCACATTTAAAGCAGTCATATAGAGTGGATTTTGTTGCCTCGGTAGAAGTTCTGTGCCATGAACTGTTTCAATTTGTTGACAAATAGAGTGAAGAGCATTATTGAGGATTAATTGATTCTCCGGCACTAATGGATTATGTGGCTGCATGATTTCTTATAAAAAACAATTCCCTCCAGACAGACTGAACTCCGTCAAGCCTGTAGGAGTAGTGAATAACGAAAGTGAGGTGTGCTTGGTTGTTGACCAACAGAAAAGAAAGGATGCATGGGACTTTAGGCTTTATTATCATTCAGCGCAGTTGCCGCCTCTTTAGAAAGAAATAAAGGACAAAGCGCTGTTCACGTTAAAGCTACTTTGTTGACTGTAACTACACTACGATAATTTTCATTTAGCTCCCCCAAAAAAAAACAATTCTAGCAAAAGAGTCAAAGAACCTTTTCATAAGTAAGAAACCTACCTTTCTTTTCTACGCTACGATCTTTCTTTTCTTATGATTTTTGCTAATGGATTGATTATATAAAAAGTGATTGATATCAACGTTTCATTTCATTGACTTTGACCAATTGAAGCACTGAGTAGTTACTTACAGAATCTCAAACCTATTAATTAGAGGCTCGGTGCAGTACACGGAACACTAACCCAATCTCAATAAATACAGTAAACGCAACTACTTTCAAGCATCTCGTAGTTGAGCGGTACTGCCATCAACAGTTACAACATGGACAAGGACTGCTGAACATGGATGGATAGAACGAGAGTCGAACTCGCATGTCTCTCTTGCTATCCCCTTCCCCTGCTATGCTTCCTTCCTCCCTACCGATCAGTGAGCAGCACTACTGTTTTATCAGCGGTCTTCTCTCACTTAAAAGTCTCCCAGACCCGCCTTCTGTACTTGGAAACGAGCTAACAAACGTTAGCGAGCATATAAGAGTAGTCAAGCGAGTAGATAGAGCGAGCGAGTTAGCGAGCATATAAGAGGGCATGAAAAGGTCTACCGGGACTTCTTCTTATAGATAGCTTTTAGATATATCTCAAGATAGCTTTGAACTACTTCCACGCAAGGAAAGATAGTACGTACTACCAATGTCAGGGAAAGCAGACTGAGATACCGATACCAAGCCTAGCTTTCAAAGGATAGATCACAGGTATGTGTTGAAGCATACCGAGAGAACGAGAACTGAAATGAACCATATCGAGCAACAGGTCTCACTCTACAAGTTAAGTTCGATGAGCTCCTAGCGTACCTGTGCCTACTATCTACTTAGTGTGTGTGCTTAGGGAAAGCAAGTAAGCTGAGCAGTAGTGGGGTCAAGGGCGATCCCTTCCGCCTTTGAGCCTCTTCCTTCGAGGAGGAGATAGAATGGGCCTGATAGACATGCCTAAAATTGACCGATCCAGCCTGAGCCTGTCTTGTGAATCAAGTTCGAAGGAAGGAGAAGCCTATTCGTATTCATTTAAGGTTCCCGTTTCATGACTAGATAATGCTCATTCTACCGAGCAAATAGCAGTTGAAAAGGCTGTAGCTGCATCAAAAGCGAAAAGAAAGGGTGGTCAATCCGATGATTCGTCCCTAGAAAGGGTGTGGGCGACCGGAATTATTCCATCGTTCCGGGTTTCTTGTCCTCCCTCCGCATCAATAAAATCATTCCTTTCCTTCAACTTCTGCGTGAGAATCTTCCTTACCCACTGCCCTAGCTTCGTAGTCTAGGTGTGTCTATACGGAGTGATTAAGCCCCCTGTTGATCTTCAATCTATCTGTTATCCTTGCGAGGTGGAACCACACTATACTTGACTTCCTTTGGGCTATTTACATATAAGACGAATCCATCTGAAACCACTAATTAGGATGAAAGCAAACAACTAAGGAAAGAAATTACCTTTCTCTACTTACTGGGATTTACTCGCTTAGAAGGGGTACCATTCCATTCCTTTGGCAAAGGCCCTAACTACAGCTCTGAGTAACTCCTTGTCTCATTGATCCGAAAAGAAAGGCATAAGTCCCACGTGTACTAAGCCCTCTCTCTATTATATCTTCTTCCATCCCTAAGAGCTAGAATGAATCAAAGAATTCTGAACTTCCCTAATAAATAGTAGACTAAGACCTCTTCTTTATCTTATTTTTCATAGTCGATTGATAGCCCGCCTAAATCGAGAACCCACTCACGGAACACTCACTAGAATAGAAAGGCCAGAGGGAGCGAGCAGGAACTAAGGGGGGAATGCTGTGACTACTGATACAAGCACAATAACTGGGATAAATATATTATTATGAACCTTTACCCGGTTTGAAGATCTCGATTGTAAGGAGAGGAGTACTCGATTTAATTTTATCTTGGTGCCCATTTCACTTGTGATCATATCCCATGCTATTATAAAAAGGGTTCTGACCCCACATCCTCCAAGCTAACTGCAAATACTCCTGACCTTTACCCCGCTATCCCACCGCTTTCTCCTGTCGCCCTTTCTGGCTTTCCAAAGAGGTATATACGGGCTTGCCCAAGGAGATTGCCCATTTGATTTTATGAATCAATCTTTCTACGCCCTTATCACTCGAATTGGAACTGAAACTGGCTCGCTTGTAGAAGGAACTGGCCTTTGGCCTGCAACTCCATCGAAGTAAGCTCGTCTGGACCGCTCCCATCCCATCCATAGATAATATGCCGAGGGACATAATAACTTTTTTTTTGCTTCCGCCTTCTCCAGGGCTTGAAATGCCTGGCCCGTCATGGAAAGAAACTAAATCAGGCTCGCTAGATCAAGGGAAGGGCTCGCGTAGATAAATTACCTGAACCATGCTTTTCCGGTCGGAAGCTAAACCCAGAGCAAAGAAAGATGGAGGGGACACGGACAGCAGTTAGAACAGACAGATAAGAGCACATAGCATCACTTACATCAGAAGTGGGATCACTTACTTCAAACCTTACTACGCCAGCAGGAAATTAGCAACTAGTAAACTGACCCTACTGGAGACCTCCCTTTCGGGTTGATTGGCCTTTTCTTTTATAGCGGTGAAAAAACCCATTAGGGCGGTTGTTTTGATTGTCTTAGATGCCCCCCGTACTTGGCTTCCTAACTACTTTCTAATAAGTAATAAGGAAAGGCCAATCCCGCAGGGACGAAAACGGAACTGCTATTCTTACCATTTCATTTCGAATGCAGCGGACAGTCAGGAGGTACACTAGCTGGCAGGATTGCTCTTTTGAATCGAAAGACGTTAAACAACAAGCACTCAAGCTAAAAGAGAAGAGGAAGAGCTACAACTGCTACAACCGAAATGCCGATACACTAAACTAAAAGGATTAAGGCATCAGAGAAAAAGAATGATTTGACTCCTCAATTACCAAGTGTAGGTAAGGTCGCCAGGAAAGACCCTCTTTTTTGGGAGATTGAGGGATATAGTGTAAGCATATGATCTTCAATCCTTACTTGGAAGGAAGACTTATATAGTCTAGTTTAGAACCTCTAGAATGAAGCTAGCTATCACTCTTTTCTGCTGCCAATGGATCGAGATGATACCCGACACCAGCTTTTAGTTTATATGAATACTTGAAAATATGCCCTGAAATCGCACGGTTAGGGCAGCGAACCGACGCTCAGACTCCTTTGATTACTCGGACTTCTCGCTAAATCTTATGCAATAAACCCTAGTGTTTTAGAAAACTCTTTCCGCTAGTGGTCTCTCACTCTCATTCCGGATTGAACCACTCGTCGCTCACTCTTCTTTTCAATCCTTTAGGACTTTAAGATATGTCCTGAAAAAAGCATCTTTTTTTCCTAAGAATCGTCATGATCTAAGACCCCTCTTGACTGACTTAACATGCATTCTAGCAGCTTCTGAAATGAAAACCCGATCCATGGAACCATCTTTTCAAAGAAAAGAAAGAGCTTGTTGAACCCGTCCTCAGACAGACCACTGGCACCCAATCTCTTTACTAGATTGGACCACGGGTCGTCACTCCTACATCCAAGATGTAGCACATCCCCCCCGCGAGAAGGAAGGGAGGTTGTTATTAGGATAACCCCATTATATTATGGTTCTGGATCAAGGTTTTCCAATAGGTGCTGCCCTTGTCATACTGATCTGGAAAGACTGCTTTTAGGTGGGATGACTAAATTAAATATCTCATGGGCATGATGAATTCAAAAAGGCCTCTCATCTCGAAGAGGTTTGTAAAGGTTTGTTCTTAGGATGCCTTGTATAAAGATATGTAGGAGGAACCAAGACCAATACCTTACCCTCTTCCCGGACCGGTACAAGTAAGGCCCCTATTCCGTGCAGCTTTGCTTTGGGTGTGAAGTACCGGAATAAAGCTCTTTCGCATTAGGAAGGGACTGGCCATCTCTTTCTGATCCGATGAGTTCGGTCCTTAACTATAATATTAGATTTAGCTTTAAACCGCAATAATCATCTATTCGCTCCTCGCGGAATGGATGCAAGGCTTCCTTTTCGGGTGAATCGATTTCAGTATGAAACTCCTCCCCTTTATCCCTTGCTTCAGGAAATTAATTAACGGCTCATACTTCATTCACTAAAGCAGCGGATTCTATTCCTCAAGTGCCTAAATTTATATAAGGAAGTCTCTTTCGAACCATTGGCACAGTCTCAATCCGACTAGTCTTTAGCATTCTTTGCTTTTCGAGGATATCTGTACTATTGAGTAACTGTCACAACCCACAAAGAGCCAAAGAACGCATTCGATTCCTATTCGTCTACTATTTATTAAAAATAATTTCCTTGCAAACAGAACAGCGTGCCTACTTTCGGATTCACTGTAACAAGCCCTTCGCACCTAAGGCTAACAGCTCCTGATTCAATAGCAGCTCCTTCTTTCCTCTGTCTCCTTTGCCCTTCGCACCTTGGAATATAGAATAGAAATGAATCCCCTCTTTCGATTAATTAAGATATAGGACGGACAAGCCAAAGCCAACGCGTCAAAGTCAAGTCAGGTTCAGCAATCGACGTACCTGGTTCAAATACCAGATGCTAGGTCATAGAAGGTAGATTCGACAATCTTAAGTAGTGGAGTCAGCCCTTTGCCGGGATACGATACTGTCAGCCTCAGCTAATCACTAGCTTATGAAATCAAAATATCGTCAAGTCGGAAAAGCAGCCTCTCTCTTATATACGTTAGGACCAAAGTCAACTGATTCAACTCAAGCAATCACGGCTTCTTCTCTTTCTACCTACACATCTCAGAGCTCAAATTAGAGCAATGCAGGGGCCGGGGTGGCCGATCCTGCTACCAGTATAGTATAGGAAATGCCCAGGCTGGGGGCATGTTTACACGCACTTGCTTCCGAGTCAAGTAGGAGGAATGCCTGTCGGCCAACAAGGAAGCGAGCAAGGTGCGGAGTCTCAATCACGTGTACGACGGTCGACGGGCGAAAGGGAACCAGAGCAGCAAGCATCACAACTAGGGACATTCCCCGCCACAACAGTTCCACAGGCACCATCGGATCTGGAAATTACATAGAAGAGAGAGACTTAATCTATAAAAGGTGGGGATGAATGCAATACGGAGAGAGGTAGAAAGGCAAGCACTGCACGGGGCCTCTCAGATGCCTACACTTCCCCTTAGGGAAAGGGGGAGAGGATGATTGGTAGGTCCGATTAAAACAAAGCCACATACCTAATAGAACAAGTCAAGCTAGAAGGAAAGCACTTTTAGATCGGTCGTGATGCTTTGATTGTCGTCTTTCGAATTAAGGAGATGAATAGATTCTTATTTTGAAACATATTCTTTCTTTTGCGCAGCATTAGTCTTTTCTTTTCAGACTGCTGTTCCAATCTCTTTTCAGCTTCTGCCTAAAGAAAATGGTCAGATCAATCATAGTTAAAGGAGGAGTTTCACGGGAGAGAGTGGTTGTCAAAGACTCAAACGACTCCAGCAGACTTCCCGGTCACTAATCACGATCAGTCATTTTGACTCTCACTGCTCCAAATTCTTGGAGAATCTTCTCCATCTTGTCTAAGTGCTGAGACACGCTCGTCCCCTCTTGCATCTTGCTTGGAAAAAACCGTTGCCGAATAAAATGTTTACCATTGTAACTTACTCATACATTCTCTGTGGAGTCTCCCAGATTTATCATGCAGACTTAATGTCTCCCACTGAAACTAGTACCTTATCCTTGACCACCATTAGCACAGCTTCGAAGAACCTATTTTTTTTACTGTCCACAACTGTTCATTTCTTTTTTTTTTGCTACAACGGGTACGCTCTCTAGAAGATTTGCTCGGGGCTGTTCACTTTCACTTGGTCGCCTGGTATCTTTGAAACCTCTTTGCTTGCGGAGGCAGGAGTGCGTCTGAGAGAGCGCTTCGCGAAAGAATCGTGTGGCGCGGTGAAAGGTTTCCCGTTGGGGTTTCCGGCCCCCAGGTCTTCACCTAATTGTGGAAGAGGGGAGGTGCATGGAGTATAAACTCTCTCTCGCGCCTTTCTTCTGTTCCTGTTCGTCTATTCGGGACGGGGCAGGCAGCCCACATACATACATGAAGAGAAGAAGAGAGGAGAGGGGGTTCCCTGAGATTAAGGTGTCAAGGCGGTCGAAGAAGGCCACAAGTGGAAGCAACCGATGCTTTGGTCATTCAGTTGACTCCGCCAGTCCGTGCTTGCTGTCATGCTGGCGCAGGGCTTTCGGCCTTACCTACTATTGGATTTGAACCAATGACTCTCGCCGTATGAAAGCGATACTCTAACCGCTGAGTCAAGTAGGTCAAGCTGAGTCAAGTCAGAGAAAATAGACCCCTATCAGAGAAAGCGTTATCACTATACGAAATATCGGCCTATTCACTCAGCTAGGGAATAAGACTAACCTAATTTCCCTATTCACTGAACCCAAGACTAAGGGCAAAGAGAACTTCCTTTGCTCCCTTCCTTCCACTTATAGGATGGAACCCGGACTCCTAACTAAACCCTCTTCCGATTGATTGTCTCGATTTCACTGCGGCCACCATGCCTACTTCTCTCCAATGCCTCCTTCTTAAACCCCTTCTGCAATCCAATCAATCGATCGATCAAGAGGCCAATCTCTTTTGTTTGGGCCGGTAGCTAAAAGTCCTCGCCTTCTCTTGAACAAGGGAAGGGCAGCATAGCATTAGCTTCAACAAGCTCAACCTTGAAAAAGAAAGGTGGTAGGCCGAAGAACCGTTGAACGCTTCAACTTGGCCACTGAAGAAGGCGAAGGCTGGGCAAGAGACTAGGCCAACTTACTGCTTACTGCCATGGTTTAAGCTTTAGGCTCCATAGACGGAACTTTTTTTTTGGTATTAGGGAGGGGAGGACACCACTCAGCACCGGTTCAATGCCTAACAAAAACGGCAAAAAGAAAAAAAAAAAGAGATGTATGGCTGAGGGGAGGAGAGAAAGAACGCATGCATGGGGAGTCTGTCGGAGGTTCGATAATCTATGATAGGACATCTAAGGCTAAGGAAGAATTAAAGGAAGTCCATTACTGAGAGAAGTGGTGATATCGTCTTGCTTGCTGGGAGAGAGAAAGCTTCCGGACCACCTTTTCCAGCCAGATAGCGAGCGATCACTCAGCAATGAACACTAACTGAAAGCGGCCAGGAAAGAGTAGCCAGCCATCCCTTACGGGAATCGAACCCGTGTCTTCGACATGAAAAGACGATGTCCTAACCACTGGACGAAAGGGACCAAAAAGCCATTCTTCAGATACCTCAGCTCCGAGAATAGAAGTGGTTCGTTTTCTTTCTATACGCAATTCAAGATTTCGTTTGTGTTCTGGCGATTTATTATGTGAATTCGGCGGGTCGTCCCCCCTTCCTACGGGTTCCCCCACCAGAGCCCGCTTACGGCACGCATGACGCATGGTTACAACCTTTGCCTTAGCGTACAGCGAGTTATATAGAAAGCATGAACCACCTCGAACTCACTCGATCGATGGCTCATGGTTCTACGTAATTAGTAGGATCGAGTTTATACTCCAATCTAAGGTTTTTAGGGTTGTGAACTCAAGAGTACCGGTACGAGTTCTTTGAGTAAGGAAGTTTTAGCTTTTACTTATGTCAATGAGTGAGAACAGTAGTAGTAGATTGAGTTAAAGAGTTGGATCTTCCCCCCAAAAGGGATATAGAGGGGTAAGGGTCCTTTCTTTTGTTGTTGCACTGAACTAAGTAAGTGTCCTCTTCTCAGAGAGGAGGAGTTGCCTAAACCTAAAGGATTAGTTCCTCGAGTCTAGTTAACTCGACAGCTTAACACGAATAACGCGCGAGCTTTCCTCGACTATAGCGCGAGTAGAGTCTAGCTCGACAAGAGGAACTGCTTAACTTGACAATAGCTCGACTAGGTCGCTTCGCTTCCAAAAAGAAAAATACCTCCTTTCTTGTATTAATAGTTTCTTTTTTTTTTACTTGTACTTGATTGAGTACAGGTAGTAGTAGTGGAGTTTAAGAGGTCGCTATCTCCCCAGTGAAGGCTCGCTTCGTAGACTTCACGAGCAAAGAATAGATATGACTTACAATCTGGTGCCCATAAGTTTGCTGTCCTGTCTCTGCCTGTAGGTAGTAGGTCCCTGCTCTTTCCGATAAGCGGATAAGTTGAGGGGCTTGCTTCCCAAAAGAAACTTCCCTTGCCTCCTCCTGGCCTTGACACTCTAGTTGTTGTAGCTCTTGTTTACTCCTTGTTTTCCTTCTTTCTCTTGTTAGGAGTTTAGAGTACGTCTAGAACGAGTGGAACGAAGTGCTTCCCTTAACTTAATAAAATAAGCCCGAGTCCACGATCTAAAGAGGAGCCGAAGGGAGATGGCTAATAGATTGACTTGCTTTTTACCTTTCGTATTCGGCGGAAGTCAATGGAAAGCCCATGAACTACACCTTAAAAAATTCTATTCCATAACCTTACTTTCGAAAGCCTTACCCTTCGACTCGACAGTCTTTCTTTCATAGCCTTCCTTATGCTTCTCGATCCTTCTGTTCTGTAGACTAGGTCTTGAAGAACCTATTATTTTGAGTCTTTCTTCGGCCCTTCGCTCTAGTCATTACTGCTTTCAGGTCAGTATCAGCCCCTGGCATCTTTTCTTCTTATGAATCGTCAGTCACACAAAAGCAGGACTCATTTTTTCCACCCCAACCGGCACCGGTCCATTGGCTGTAGGAACTGGATCCGATGAATCTCCTCGCCATCCTGCCAGTCCTAAGGACTCAGACTATAAAGCCGCACTCATCTCTTGAAAGGAATCCCCTCGAAAAACTCGCCAGAAGGTGTTCAACTCGGGCTTGAAAAGCACTTCCTGCCACGTCGGTTAGCTGGAATATGGACTCCACTGTACAAATCTAAAGCCTTAGCCTCTGACCCCTGATATTGATATTTAAAGGCATAGTTTAAGATTTTCATAACCTTCCTTCCAAACGGCACAGGCACAACCATCACTGGCAACCCGCTCTGTCTCGTATGAAGAATGGGCAACGGGCATTCATGGAGACTGGAAAGGCAGTCAACTCACTCCGCATTACCTCGGGTCATTGGTTACAATCGAGTCAGCTCTACTCACTGGTCTATGGAAACTAGCCCCTCTGTCCCTGACTTCCCCGGGCCAACAAGCAAAGGATGAGACTTTACTTTTGACCTCGAAAGAACAAGCAACGGCGTGAAAGAATTTGACTATGAAAGGGCGCGTTAGCAACAAGCAACGGGTGAGCTCGCTAGCGCGAAAGCCGTATAGCGTTAGTGCATTCGTTTTCTTGCTGCAGCCGTTTTCTTGGTGGGTAGTCGAATGAAGGTCTTAGAGATGGGGCCGAAATAGGCGGAAAGAGGTGGGTTTAGCACCGCTTTTCCAGTTCGATAGGCAGGAGAGGGGGCTTGGTCCCCGGAGCTAGACAATGGAAAAGAAGGCTTAGACGCGCATCAGAAGCACTCGATTAATAATAAGATTGGATTGCCTGGGAGATGTAGCCAGAGAGCTGTGGATTTGAGTTCTTGCTTGTTGAATAAAAAAGTCTTTACAAATGTAGCTAAGGGGCTCGAAAGCAGCGAAGAAAGTCAATTCATTCTCTTACTAAAGTGAAGCGCGCAAAGAGAACAAACAAGATGGTGAGAGCGACGTGGGGCACTCCTCTTTACCCAACATTTGAAAATTCGCAGTATGGTTGAACCCGGGACCGGATCCACAGGCGTTGGAACTACTCTCAGGACTCTCTCCCTTTTAGCGCCGGCAGGAGATAGATTGATTTAGAGGAAAGAAGGAAGTTTCTCTCCTTAGATTATATATATAGCCCTTTTATAGAAATAGAAAAGGACATTCTAGAAAACTATCCTCTATCTAGTATTCAATCCGAGTCCTATGTGACTAGGGGCGGCCACCGCCCTCTTTCGTGGGAAGACTTTTTACTAAATCTCTATTCACGTAAGAAGAAGGACGCCATCTTGAATATTGAGGAGGCTCTTACCTAGACCTACTATCAGGCTATGGTGAGATCGAGCAAAGAAGAGCCTATTACAGTAAGATTCCAGTATTCTTTCCCTTTCCCCAGCAGCTGAGAAGGCCATGACAAGACTAATAAGGCCTTGTTCCTCTTCTCTCTTGCCAACTTCAAATGAAAATAGGAGATTCCCTTTACTCATCCGCTCTCACTGCTCATCCTACCCTTGGCAGCTATCTATGCCATCCTGATAAGATATTAAGATATCAAAGAGAGAACTGGGAAAGAATCCAAAAAAAGGGAGTCCCCCGAGCGTAAGGCTCTCTTATCCCAGCGAGGAAAGACAGGGGGCGAAAGGGATATGAGTATAGAGTGATTAAGATACTTTACCTATGGAGTAAAATAAATAAGAAAGAGAGAAGTAAGCGGGAGTACTATTCTAAACTATAGCTATAGGAAATAAAGTCCTTTTCAGAAGGGGGTCTATCGCCTTAAGGCTAATTGAAGGACAGATGGCCTTCCCTAGCCCCTTTCGCCTGCTATTAGGTTAATCACGCACCTAAGAGAGCTTATTTTTACTCCTCATTCTATCTGGAAAGGACCTCGTAGACGTCTAACTGATCCCAATCAGTCTTATCCACTGAAAAGAAGGAAGTGTGACGCGCTCTCTTAAGCTTGCCTGTCTACCTTCCCAAAGAAGAAGACGCAGAATGAAGCAAGAAATTGAGAATATCCCCAGTTTGTTCCTCGCTCCATTTGTCAAGCCTTCTCTTCTTTCTATCGCATTGAATAAGATCTCTCTGCCCTTCTGTAAGCGACTATCCCATCCCGTTCCTTTATCTTTCTTTTCTTGATTGAAATGTCTCCTTCCTGCCCTTATAATATCTTACTAGCCTAGGGAAATTCTAATGGAGGGAATAGCTTGAAGCTTCTTAAGCTCACCCTATTTTAAAATGGCATTAAGCAAATGGAGAGCTCCCATGTGAGTATCCTCGGTCTCACTCTTGTCCGAGTTATCTTGGCTTGACTCACGTTGAGCAGCCAACAATGCGTTTAAGGCGGCCTTCTGAGGACATTGGTTGGTCTTGTGAGATCCACCGCAGAGAATGCATTTATTTGGGGGGTTTATGATGATGGTTTGAAGAGGCACCGGTGCTTCATGAGTGGGAGGAGTCTTTCCGTGAGCTAGAGCTTGCTCCCCCTTCATTCAGCCGGAGCTGGTGAATTCAATGATAGATTCTTTAGGGTGGCATTTTCCGGAGTAAGCTAAGGTATCTTATTACGTTTATAATGTTCCATCCCCGCTGAAGCAAAGCAAACACGCCCACTTGAACGCTTTGTTAATGAACTTAGTCTAATAGAAAAAACGAGATTTATTTCTTCGTTTCCCCAGCAGCTATTCCTCCTTTAGACTCATACAAGCAAGTACAAGATGGTATTGGGAATAGAGGAAGCCAGTAGATGATAGTTAGGTAGTTGCAGAAAGCAATCGGAACTAGGAGGGAACGGGAGGGGCCAACAAGCGGCAATCAGCCGCCTAATTACTTTTCGACCACTTAGCGCAATAGTTCATATGTTGATTCATGAGCTAACTAAGGAGGCTGCCTTTATGTTAATATGTATGCCAATAGCATGAAATAGAATATAGAACATTGAGCAGCAGTCACTCATTATGTACGCTGTTATTAAAAAAAGACTTTTAAGATAAGACGAGTCGTGTGCGCAAGACTTGGGGGCAGCATTCTGTTCCACCAGAGAACGACGAGGTCAGGTCGCCTGGAAAGAGCTGCTTTGTCTCGTTTTTCCATGGATGGAAAAAAAAGGTGAGGTGAAACGCAAAGTAGGAAATAAAGGAAGGGCAGCTTACGCTTGTCTTCGACCGATGAGGGCAAAAACCTTGTTTTTGATTCCCTTACTTGTGATCCTATCGGAGCTGTTCTGAACGAGACCCTTTCTCCTTACTAACCCTATCTAGTCGAGCGTCTACGAAACCCTCTTTTCCGCCTATGTGGTTTTTCTCCAAGACGCTGGAAGCCTTTTTTCCTTTTGACGCCCGTGGGAATAACCAATTGATGTGGAGACCTCTAACTACGGTCGAGTACTGCTTCTGTTCCTCTGCCGTTATACTTGGCATCTACAGCTCCTACTCCTTCTACTGCCGCTTCTTACTCTCGCTCCGACTGCTGACAGAACCATCTCTTTAGTCGACAATGCCCTTCCTGAACATCCGGATTGGGATGAATCATTTACTCCTATGGTCTTAATAAGAGGAGGTAGAGTGAAAGATTCGCCAGGTGTGAAATCCCGGAGTCAATGCTTCTATTCTTATGCGACACTGCTTGCTTCCCTTGCTATGGCTATTCAAAGCTCTATCCCCTGTCTTCTAGAAAGGGGAAGAAGGAGAGAGTTTTTTCTTTTCCGGCCCTGGAACTTGCTTTCATGAGTTAAGGAGTGGCTACGTCAATGTCCCTGTGGAAGCTAGAAGGAAGTACTCTCTAAGGAAGATTTATTCTCATTCTCGGCAGAGAAGAGGGGACAAGCTCTATGCTTAGCCTACCTCGTAAGAAGAACCTTCAAAAAACTAATAAAGGAGACGGAGAACTCAAAATATTTACGCTAATATAAAGTCAAGTTATGATGATCTCTTTTCGTTTACTGGAAGCTGTGTACCGAGTTACTATTCGACGCACCTCTATCAATTCATTCTTTGCCTTTGCCACAGGGACACTTGAAATGAATGCTTAGGCACTTCTCAGCCCACTCTGCGCTCACAGCTTCTTCTTGGTCCTCCTCCCGCATGACTTCGTCACACCATTGATTCATCTATATCAGACGATCCTTCATTCTTCTCAGCCTCCGCTAGTACCAAAACAATAGAAAGAAGGAAAACCCTCCTAAGCCATGATAAATCAAAACAAATTCAAGAAAGTGTTTCAGACCATTGAATCGGGAGTTTCTTCCTTGAAAAAATAAATTTCCATATCTCCCGAACTCGGGGAGCGAGAAAAGGTCTTGGCAGGTGAAGGTGTGGGATCAGACGCACACAGTTTGAGGCTCTCCGGCCGAGGAGGCAAACCTGAAGCCGAGGCAGACCCTCTCATGTACGACGGAGTGGCTGGATTGGAAACCTCATTGATACGCACCGGCGAAGAACAGGGCAGGGCTTTTGCATTCCGGGTTGCTTTGCAGCTAAAATATAACATAAATAATAGGTTTTATGCTGTCTGTTCCTGAGCCTACCTAACAAACAAAAAAGATACGAGCTACTGAAGTGGAAGAATCTTTTCACTCCATACTTTAGGAGAAAAGTCCATACAAGTTACTTTGCATCATGCAACATTTCATAGAGACAGGAGATAAATCTACCGTGCCTCGTTTGACACAGAATCGCTTTGCAAATAAAAAAGAGCACCCTGTGTGGATATAATAGACTTTTGGGTGGATATTGTCACCCCCAACTTATCTAGAATGTCGCGATAGGCCAAGGCTACTTCCCTATCCCCGATTACAACACACCGAGAATAGCATAATTGCGAAATCGGATGCCAGGTTTAACTTTTTCTGCCGCTAGCCACATAACAAAGTGAATAAAATAAAGAGGCCAAGAGGAATACAACCCTAAAGGTTGCCCTGTAACAAAACACAAGTCCTGATTACGGTCAACCCCAGGGGGACCGAGAGAAAGGCCGAGAATTTGAGTATACCGTCATGAGGTCTTTCATTTTTTTTAGATCTTTTCGGAATTAAAAAATCGCTACATGATTTTCCTCAAGGGGAAAACCGAACAGCAAGAAAGCAGGAAGAAAAGCCTAGAGGAAGCGCTAGGAATGACATTACACCTATCGGAAACCATAGGCTAGGTAAAGGGTCGTTTTCTACTTCGGTGAAAGAGAGACTAATTTGAGCTGATGTCACACTCCGGTACGAAGTACCAAAACCTATCTAGGTGTGTTGATAGGAAGAGACCTGAAAGAGCCATTCAAGAATCTCCAGTAGTTGGAAATTCAGAACATTGAACTGTGCCTTTACCCAACCCACGTGGTCCTTTTGGCAGCCATTACACGGGGTGGCCACTCATGGCATCAGAGACTATTATGCTATGGCAACTCATCAATGCCATTTGAATACAAGGAATTTCGACTGAGAATGACACCTTATTCGCTCTGCTACAACGAACGAACTAAAGACCATCGACGTGTTCGTCTTCCAAAAGCCCTCGGACTGAGCGAACTAAGGCCCTGGATATTCTATCGATGACTCCGGAATAGGGGTTTTTGGTTCAACCCAGGCAGGCAACGTCCATATAAATAAGGAGGCTATGCTTTGACAATGAATTCTTCATCTACCGATTGATTTGAACTATAGCGGTTTTCCCTCCGTTCCTAGAGCCAGCATCCCTTGCTCAAGTCGATTTAGTAGCAGGAGCAGCTGTAGCTTTACCAGTTGTACCTATTCCAATTTGTTAGCTGAAGCAACTGCTAGGGGGGCCTATCCAACTGTCTCCGCCGCAGGTGGAACTGGATATCGATCCAACAATGATGGATTCGGACGTGAGCGAAGGGAAGCTAGGTACTAGGGTTCAATGGGTGAGGATGCTAGGTTACCTGGTCTATTTAACTAACTGAAGCTAGCCGAATACGAACTATTAGCTTCAAGCTTCACTAACGCACACCTGCCGGTGCTATAGTTCGTATCCCCCCAGATCGAGAGCTTTCTTATCATGCAGCTCCTGGATTGAAAAGAAGCTGGTGGGCCAAGGCTTAAACTGCCAGACAGAGACGAGCTAGTTGGACTCTTACGTAATTGAGTATAGAAAGAGGAATCGTCTTATGTGCGGATTGAAGTGCGTGATAGAGATAGATGCTTCCGTAAGTTTCCTTTTTTCAGGAAAGCTAAATTCTTTTAGTCTTCCAGGGGGATCGAATGTTAACTAACTGACGTATTGGAATATCAACCAGCGTTCAGAACCAGCCGAGAATAAAATCAAAAGAAAGAAGATTGATTGAAAATCATGCTCAAGGTTCCTTACCGGTTCGACCTTGTCCTGAATGAAGTGATAGGCCTCCTTCCTTACATCTGAATAGGGCGAGATCTCCATAATGCGATCAATATTCTGCTCATTAAGCATCAGATTGGTCAGTCTATCCTGAAGGATACCCTTTCGTTCTAAGATCCTCAGTTCAAAATATTCCCTCTCATAAATTGTCCTGTAGAAATCATCGCCGAGAGCTCGAGCTCGAGACAAGTGCTCCCGCACTAGCATCGCCTTGATTATTCTGCGGTGGTATATTGTAGTACTCCCGCGCCTCAAGAATCTGAATTCGTTGATAGATCTCAAACGGATTGTTCTCATAATAGTCATAGTCGGAACTTGACGTTGACGACGATTCCAACGCCGGCAGATTGGAAATGTCAACGCCGTTGTCGAAAGAGCAAATAAAGTAAAAGTCCAGGGGCTGAGACCCCATAGCCACAAGTAAGTCCAAATTTACTATATGAAAATGAAATAAATAAAGAGAGTATGATATGAATATAGAGCCAATAAAGAACAATTAACAAAATCAAACTGCTGATCGTCTTTTTCAATTCCATTCTTTTGACCTTCTGGGGGAATGCCGCAGGGAATCCATCAAGCAAGGTTTTTGGCTCGCAATAAAGCTAGCGTCCTGATCGAGCAAGACGTAGTCCTATCTATCCACCTCTCCAGACACAATATCTTGAGTACCTATGATGGTGACCACATCTGCTGGCATGTGATGTTTGGACATAGAATCGAGTCCTTGTGAATGGGCAGAGCCAGGTGCTCTTATTTTACGACGGTAGGGACGATTGCTTCCATTACTGACCAGAAAGACACCAAATTCTCCTTTAGGTGCTTCAACTGCGGTATAGGTAGAAGGAGCTGGTACGGAAAAACCTTCTGTATAAAGTTCGAAATGGTGAATTGAGGTAGAGTAGACCGATGATCCTGTAGTCATTTTGCCGGCTATTGAAAGAAAAAGCTTGCATCTGCTCTCCCTATTTAAATAAAATAATAGGTCCGATCTCTCTCCAAACCTAACGTGATAGTTTCCCATCATAGGGCTTTCTATCTATAGATTGAGCCATTACCAAGGAGCTAATTCGTTCAGAACTCAGTTGACTGCTTCTATAGATAAGGCGGAGCGTCCTTGGCTCAGCATTATAGCACATAGGGCTTCGGCGCTACTACAGCGCTTCGCTAACTCGAAGCGCCTCGCTATGAGAATCTAGCTTCGCTAACGCTCGGCTAAGTCTTGAACCTTCGCGCGTTCGCTTTCTCAGTAGCAAAAGCGCTTCTCT
>JALJEV010001125.1:90000-95000 GCA_026586105.1 Hylodesmum podocarpum
CTTCCTCTACCCACATCTCTATGTGCCCGCAGCACTTCCATATGGAGAAAGATAGGCTTACCATGTTCCATCAATAGCACCTAACCTATGCCGATTTTGGCGGACTGTGCTCCACCCCGGTGAACTCATGCGGTTCCGACGTGCCCAGAGGCCAGAGGCGAATCCATTCACGGTCCGTAGGACCAACACCATTCGAAGGAGGGTGGCCCGCCCTGCCTAGAACAGTCATGTTTGACTGGGCTTACACACATTCGCTCACTTACGCTGTCCCCCCTCAGCTCACCCTAGCCCCGGGCCTTTTGCTCTTCTAACGTAAGCTCCAAGGCTTCACACCAAGTCTTCACTGACAGAATATGCATGCTTAAGTAGGGTCAGGCAGAACCGTTGTTGCCTGATGGGAACTCCCCCCATATTGCTATCAATGTCTTCATGTCGCACGACCTCTTAACATTACACCACTGAATCCCCAATCCTTTGCTTGCTGTGCAGTGACAGTACCAATATCCACTAATCGTTGTTTCCAGATACGGTTGCCGGTTGACATCTCTTCTAATTCGTCGATACGAGAAGCAAATTGTTGTGTGAAGGAATCAATATCTCGACATAAGCCAAGAGGCAGATCTTGTGCCACTCCACCTGGTCGTATGAAACTGGCATGCATCCTGGCTCCCGAGACTCTTTCATAGAATTCCAACAATTTCTCCCGCTCCTCAAAAGCCCACAGGGACGGAGTTGATGCTCCCACATCCATAGCATGAGTAGTTAAAGCAAGTAAATGATTTGAAATTCGAGTTATTTCACGGAATAACACTCGTATATATTGAGCTCGTAATGGTACCTCGCAATTCAAAAGTCTCTCTACGGCTGAAGAATGAGCGTGTTCTTGGGCCATCGTAGAAACATAGATAGGGTCGACGACGGAACGAAGAACTCACCCTAGATACAGCTTTTTCGTACACGTTCACTTGCATCACATACACAAGTGCTCTCTGAACCGTGCAATAAGGTCACCCATAACACGGCTCTCCCACTTGAGTTACCTTAGCCCCAGGCAGGCCATGCCATGCTATTCAATGATATTGGAAAAATGGCAGCGTAACGTAACAACTAGTATTGAAAGCAGGTCGCCTTGCTTGGGAGGGAAAGCCTTTCAATAGGAGCCCTACTTCCCTCTTTGCGACCTCATCACTTCAAAGCGCAAACCAATTTATTAGTCACCGGGCGCCTTTGGTACTTTGCTTATAGCTTTTTTAGGTTATGCAATAGACGGGAGGATTAGCTCTGGATCCCCCCTGCTTGCAGAAATGAATGGATCAGAAGGGGGGGCTGGGTTCTATTTCCGGGCCGGGCGGGAGGTGAAGGCCATAAGAGAAGATTGCCCTCCCGGTAAGGAAGAGAGGAAAAGGGTGCTGTCATCTAATCTATCTCGACCAGTTTCCCGAGGCGTTGAAAATCCAGACCGGCTCAGAGAATCACTGGCGCTATTTAGCCCTTCGTTTCGCCATTCGAAGTACTACCTCTGCCTTCCCTTTTTGTAACATACCCGGGCGCCCTCCTTTCCAATCACTAAGAAAAAAAATACCAATCAAAGCCCTATCTAAGTAAAGCTTCGTCTGTTATTTTTCCGGCCCCAGGGGAGTTTACTCAACCCATTCCCCAGTCTTCCGCACTGCTCAAGTAAGTGTGCGACTCCGTATGAGGACCTCCTTCCCTTCTGCCCACTCTCCGTTCACACGGTTCTCAAAGCAGAGGAGGAAGGGTGGGCTGCAGGTACCACGAGCCCTCTGTCCCACACATCTATCCAGAAGCAAGTGTAGTTCACCGGTTCCACCGAATGCTCCTATCTCTCGGCAAAGATCGTGTGAGTGTGCAGTTATGCTTCGGATGCTTCGCCATAGAATAGATCGACCCAGTTCCCGTTCTTTTCCGGTGCACTCGCTTTATATCTCCGACACACAAGGAAGGACGCGGTGGGAAGGAAGCAGCCCTAGCCTCTGTCCGGCCGATCATTCCGCTGGCATCTTGCATTCACGCCTCCGTTTGACTGCCGCTCGGGGATGGAGTTGTAGATACGTTAGTCTTAGCGGATCGTTGGCTCCACCTGTTATCTCCTTCTACGACATGCTGTTGTCGTCGCCATATTCCATATGTAACTTAGTCATCTCTGCCTCGCTGCGGGTCAGCACCTCCGAAAGAAACGGAGGACTTCATTCAGTGACTCCGCGATCGCCCTCTAAACGATCAGAATAAGGTAAAGCTTGAAGATAAGTTTTGTACTCTATTAATTTCTCAGTCCCTCTAGTCGGGTGGGCGCCGGCCGGTCTTTCGACCAGATCCCCCTAAAAACCGTACGTGCGGGTCTCCCCGCATGCGGCTCACGCCATTCGAGGTGGCCCAGCCCAGCATTCATTCGCAAATCCTGTAGTGAAATTGAGACTGCTCGACCTCGGAAGCTAATTCGCGTGTAGGCAGCGCTGTCTGTCGTACCGTTTACTCTATCTATTCATTGAATTAACTTTCATTCATTTTTTTTAAAGGCTTGCTCCCCAAGAATTAATGCACTTCCCCTTGACTTCAGAGGGCCTTCTCTAATAGGGGAAAAGCCTTCCATTTCCGTCAAATGACCCGGCCCCCCCTGGCTCTTCCACCGTCCAGGCTCCCTTTCCTACCTATGCTATGCTCCCCCGGCACAGGCCTACCACGCTTCGCGCCTGCGGCGTTTTCGCCAGACGGTCTTTGCCAGTAGTGCCATCCTCCCCGCTGGCTGTATGGGCGGGTTGTCCCTCGCTGCTGCGTTCTGTTAGGCTATGGATTACAGGAACAAATGTAGTTGAATGAGACAGCAGGCGGGTTACACGTTCCGCTGTGCCGAGATGTGAGGTGCAGGTGGTGATGATCACCCCGGGGTATGCGCTAGCGCCCTTGACAGGCACTCCAGGACCCGCCAACGCTCATGAAAACCCGGGTCGGTCGGTCCTCCATTCATCTGACCGGAGGTGTGGATAACGAGGCCACCTTCACAACCTTCTCCCTTCTGTCCTTATGTTGTAGTAAGGTAGGGCGGTTCGCTTGAGTTGCTCAACCGCCCCTTAGCCCGGTGCTCATGACGCGCTACGGGACCTCCACCGTGCCGGGGGACCAAGCAGGGCATAGCTAGCGGCATAGGAGCCGACTCGGCGTCAGCGGCTTCGTGCCGCACTGGAGTGATCCAATATGTGGTTCCGCACGTTCCACCACTTCTCCGTTCATTTCCAATACTGATCGTGAAACACCATGAGCAGCAGGATGTTGAGGTCCGAAATTCGAAGTGAAATTTTTGATTTGCCCGTTCCTAGTCGTCATGGGAAAAAAGGAATAAATAAGAAAGAGATTATTCCCTAAGAGCTTGTCCAGTACCAGAAATGCATCTCCTTGCGTGCGAGAGACTTCTATGCCAGCCGTTATTCCCGGCTCTGTTATGAAAGAAAGCGGCAGACTCATCTTACAGGTGTTCCCTAATGAGGGATTTTAGGGGATTAGGGTTATCCTTTATCTCCTCCACCCATCCGCGGAGGGTTTCAATAGAAATCTCCGCAGATATTTCCAGATCGCGAGACATAATGTTCTCTGCGACACTGGAATAGATTTCTTCCATTTCCGGAAAGTGAACGGAAAGCCGCCCTTTCCCCTTCTCACAATATTCCCGAACTTGCTCAAGAATCAATGAATGGCACTTCGAAGTGCCTCACGTTGGGGGATCGGCGTGGGGAACTTCCACCGGTTCTGGACTGGAGCCAGCGGGTTCTGAATGACCTCCCTCTCACGGTTAAAAAAGTGGTTAACCATCTCGAAAAAATCCATATCGTCCACCCGAAAAACGTGTCTCAACTACAGCCAACTAACTCCCCAGTTTCCCTATCGAAAAACCAACCCTACTAAATTTGTTCTAGAAATGCTAACCAAGTAACACACAGGGGCCATGGGTCATGAAAGAGGTTGACCCCCATCCCCCTTCACTATGTATGGCCAATGAACTCCTCGCTTTAGTCCGTTCTTTTCCTTCTTTGGGCTCGGGTCGATAGTTGCCGTGGTAGTAATGTCCCGGAGCCCGGCTACCGACCCGAGGCGCTGATCGGGAAAGTCATAATCATAAAGGAAGGGACGTTAAACGTAATTCTAGAAGGGCGTTACCACAACAAAAAAAATCCGAGTCTTGGTAGTTTACTTGCTTACTTGTTAGAGTAAGGCAGTTGAAGTGAAAGTTTATTAGACTAGTCCCACTAAGATGGCGGGGAAACTTACTTCCGAGAGAGCCGCTTTCGCCTCGGGAATTACCTAACGAGAGAGAGCCGATGCCAAAGTCGCCCTTTACGCGAGGGAACGCCAGACAGACTTACCTCTGCTAACTACGTTTTTTTATTTTATATAGACTGGAAGCTAGAGAGATACTAAGGTATAGTGCCGCTACCAGAGAAGGCTGTTTCATGCTAGGCGTCCAGACCTACTACGCCCGAGCCGCATCCCCGGCACACTTGCTATATCCACTAAGGCTTCACATCCCACTTCATCCTACCAACTATACCTTATATAAATAGAAAGCCGTTCTATAACAATTCAAGACAACAAGAAAGCAAAATATTTGATTAGACCTTTTTTTTATTTCCATTTCTTTTTCCTTCCATGGAACGGAACCTTATGCCTCAGTAGCCGCTTTTGCTTATGGTAAATCAGTATCCGCAGCTGTCTCCCCAGATACTTATGGTGGGTTTCAATAGAAAGATTTTCCACCTAGGTCAAAGGGGCATGCCGCTATATATGCTACACCGAAGTATGCTCCTAGGTAAGCGACTGCCTTTGGATCCGCCTCTCGAGCACGAGGGTCGTATTCATAAAAGGCTATCGATCATGAAGGTTTGCCTATGGCTCTGTATCTACCTCTGTCTGCTGGTGCTTATTTTGATAAGCTGCAGGATCAATGGCTTAAACTACTGCTTCTTCAACGCTTCTCCTGCGACTTGTTC
>JALJEV010001125.1:100000-137500 GCA_026586105.1 Hylodesmum podocarpum
ATATATATTCTTTTTAATAAGTTACCACCTTCCAAAACAGATTCAACTCAAGCAATAACAGCCGGCTGAATTCCCTTATCCCAGGAAGCGCTTCGAAAGGCCTTTAACCGGCAAAGATGCCTATCTTGATATTTATACTTACTGTCTAACTCTCCCTTTACTCTAACTTTCCATTTCATTCGCTAAGTCCTTTCCTCATCTCTCGGATCTAATGAATCCAATTCACTCTTTCTCGTCCTCCCGAAGGCTTAGTAGCGCGTGAACAGAAGACGTAGTTTTAATCGTAGGACAAAGAAATCAGTATTTTGACTCTTCGTGACTATTCCTTAGCCTTAGCTGTGCCCTGCCCCTTCAAAGTCTAGACCAAGGGCGAAGCTAGTATATGGGATACGAGATCCTTTTATTAACTGTGGCAGGAGTTACTTACCTTAATTTTTTTTTTCCAGTACTTCGATCAGGGGAAGGTACTCTTCGGTCGTAATACACGCTACGATCCTTTCTTTCCATAGGTCGGTTGAGCGAATCCAGATGCATAAGTTTATGCTAGGGGTAGAAATTTTTCCGGTAGCGGTGACGTTCTACTGAAATAGTATGATCCACACTCCGATGTAAAATAACCAATGCTCCCTTTTTCCCTTCTACTGGCAGCCGTTCGCGCTTCTTTAAAGAGAAAATTCGTTTCACTTCCGTGAACTGGCTACAAAGGCTGTCCCAAGGTTATTAGTTTTCTCTTTCAAAAGTGGATAAGATCCTCCAACAGAGGAATATTTTCGTAAAGAATCGGGTCCCTCGAGAACTGCTTTTGAAAGCCCTTGAGTACACGAGCAGTTAGCGGGGAATATGGCATGATTAATCACTTGCTTTGTTTGTGTCTTTCACCTCCCAACTAGCCCGAGCATGGAAAAAGACGTTCTTCGAAACATGTGTCTTGAGCAAGCTGTTTCAATATCTTTTTGCTTCTAGACGGGATCTTGTCTTCCATTTCTAAAAATTGTGCACGTTAGCTATGTATTTCGACAAGCGATAAAAGAGTTCCAAACCGAGGCATCCAATCCCCGTCTTCAAATCAAGTGCCCAGATTACCTTTCGAGTAAGTAGCAAACCGTCCCTATACTCCAGTTTCTATGTTGCTAAATCACATGTCTGAACCAGAGCTAGGGTTTCACCCAGGAGTGTTCACGAAAGACCAATCCAATCTCGATCATAAAATCAAGAAAAACCTCCCGGGTTGTTAGTCGTCTTTGCTCCAACTCCCTTCTACTCGTTCCACGCCCAATTGGATCAAACTCCTGTGTCTTGATTCAAGGCTCGGATCCTCTCTATAGAAGGAATTCATCCCAAGCTGGGAAGGTGCATAATATTGTAGTGTAAGCACAAAGATTGGTCTGAAAGCAATGAGCAGCAGAAAGGTAGCTTCACAGCAAGACCCTCCTTTTACTAAAGTAGAGAATAGGAGAAGTGGGAGATGAATTCGTTTAATTTAAGTAGTTAACGCCATTAGCCTTTAATTCGTTGGAATCGCTAGTAATCGCGGATCAGCATGCCAGCTTTGCAGCTATTTCGGAGTGGGGTAATTCTCCTAAGAATAAGAAAGAGTAAAGAAGTACTTTGTTCGAATCAACGTGTGTCACGAATGAGAGATTGGTTCTCTTTTTGCCTTCCTATTGGGGATCAGACTCGCTATTTCAGAAAGATAAAATGGCCCTATTACACTCATGGTCAGGTAAGCGCTTATGCTGCTTGACGCAACTACCACTGGAAAGCATCAAACAAGCAAGAGTTCCACGCCTGGGAAGGCTTATTCACCGAATTCACTTACTAAGCCAACTACTCACTCTCCAGCCGGTCCTTCTTCGAACGCTCCTTTAACGCAATCCAGTAAGGGTAGAGCATTTTTCGGGGAGTCAATCTTAAGATAAGCTCCCCATTATCTACGACCCCCTCTCATAACCGGATCGAAAGGGAAGAGGAATAGCGCGGAGCGAGTACTGATTATGGAAAGACAGGCTTGGAATCACCTCATAGCTGAGCAGGCCGAGGCCCATCTATCTTGATTGTTATGGGCTGAGTCGGGAAGAAGTGCTATAGCTCTCTTTCTTATCTTCCATGATACGGTCAAGGTCAATTAGATCAAAAGAAAAGGGATGCCCGGGCTCATCTTTTCACTCTATAGTAGGGTCTCAGATGAAGCTCTTTCAAAGAATGAAGTAAGGCTGCTCTCGACACAGCACGACTTTGGCAGCTGTTAACTAAGTTGGTCCTTACTGGATACAATAGGGCTTATAATATATTCGGGCTTGTAAAAGTTCCCTTGGATCCATGCGCTCTTGAACCAATGCCCCTCAATCCACTTTCTCGCCTTTGCCTTCTTATGCACACCCATAGCAATAACTTATTCTTATTAGGTCTTAGGTGAAGTAAGGCCCTTCTTTCAAGGGAGCTCCATTCGTTAGCGATAAGGAGGAGATATACACAAGTAAGCCTTTTTTCAATCGTCCATTCACGCATAAGGGCTTGCTTGGCCTGTGGGTCGAGGAGATAGGTTCCATAATAGCTTGCCTAAGCGAACTCCACCTTGATCCCACCCTTTTTCCAGTTCTGATGCTGGAGAGGTCTTTTTCCATAAACCACATTCTTGTATTGATGGCGGAGCTGCAGCCAAGTTCATAGGATTTTAGAGCTACTATTCCCTCTCTCTAGTTAATTCAAGTATATGACCAATATCTCCCCTTCTCTTCTAGTCGCAAGTAGGAAGGAGAGCCTTCACTTGTCTCTAGCTCTTGATATGGAAGGTATGCTACTACCACTTCTACCGCTTCTGGATCAACAACTGACTCAACCCTATCTACTAGTTCAGTACCAGTCCTTTCTTTCATTCAGCGACTGGGTACGCACTTTGCCATGAAAGATCTTGGTGATCTGAATTTCTTTCTTGGGAATCGAAGCCAAACGTACATCGACTTCTCTAGTCTTGACTCAGACTAAATACACCTTGGATTTGCTTACTTGCACTCATATGCAAGACTCCAAGCCATGTCCCACACCCCTTGCGTCTGGCTCAAAGCTCTCTGCATACGATGGTGCTCCTCTCTCTTATGCAAGAGAATATCGTAGCATTGTTGGCGCCCTTCAGTACCTCACTCTCACCAGACCTGACATCTGCTATGCTGTCAATCAAGTTTGTCAGTTCATGCACGCTTTCACCACCATACATCTCCAGGCTGTAAAACGCATCTTACGGTATCTGAAGGGTTCTCTTGGCCGTGGCCTAACCATCACTCCGGGACTATTAACCACCTTCTTTGCATTCTCCGATGCCGACTGGGCTGGCTGTCCCAATAGCAGACGGTCCACTACTGGCTTCTGCGTATTTCTAGGAAAAACCCTACTGACTTGGGTTTCCAAAAAGCAACCGACTCTTTCCAGGTCTAGTGCCGAAGCAGAGTACAAGGCACTCGCTATTACTACCTCTGAACTCTTATGGCTTTCTTACTTGCTACGCGATCTAGCGGTGCCATTTCGCTATCCATTTTTCCTGCACTAATGCTAGCGCTACACACTTGGCGGCCAATCCTGTGTTCCATGCCCGCTCTAAGCACATAGAAGTTGACTACCACTTCGTTCGTGACCTCGTCGTCGCAGGCAAATTGCTCATTCGACTTGTTCGTAGCAACAATCAAGTGGCGGACATTTTCACTAAAGGATTACCTGAACCAGCCTTCCATCATTTTCGTGGCAAAAGTCTCCCGCCTGCCCTTCTCTTGAGCGCTTAATCGGTTATACGAATGACTGTCTGTTAATGAAGCGATTACCTCATTTCGTCATAGGTAATTAGAGATCGTTGCCCATCACTCAGCGATTTAGGAGTAGGAATCGTCTTTCGCTACCATGAGATGGAAGCGCTACAACGAAAGTGGTTCACATCACCTACGTAATTTCTACAATTGCTTTTTACTAGTTAAGTTAAGGCTGCTTTACCTACCTCTCCTTAACAGTCGAGCATCGCTAAAGCCCTCTCTCTACCGGTCTACTATCTTCGTTCCTAACTAAACGACGGGTCGACTTGCATGTGTTAAGCATATAGCTGAAGTAGCATGATTGGAGGCCCTTAAAGCTTAGGCTACTTACTATAAGCTTCAACCTCCTCTATCTAAGTAAGAGTTGAAGCTGGGAACCTGTCTTTGACAAGGAGATTTGGGTTGACACAGTGCCATTGGATGTTACAGACTTAGCAGGTGAAGATATTAAGATACTAGAATATAAAGTTAAGAAACAAAATGATATTATAGTTAAGCAAAATCGAGAGATTGCTAGTTTGTATTCTGAAATAGATGATCTGAAGTCAAAAGAGGAAAGTCTCAATAAGCCTTATCAAGATAAAGATAAGCTTGGTAAGACTAAATCGAACTCCGCACATCAAGCAGATGAACCCAAGCAACCTACTTACAAACAAAGAAGAGATGAAAAGAAAAAAGAAGAAGAAGCCTGGTTAAGCTTGTAATTCACTTGTTGGCTCTGCCAGATGAGAATGAGGATCAAAAGGTACCCACAGCACATCCTGAAAGATTCTCTTGACAAGCTTGACTTGCAAGCGGAGAATGACATAGGATCCGTTTTTCTGATCTGAAGTGAAGGGAGTCGCAAAGCGTGGCTTCTCTCCCCGGGAAATAGCCATATGTCTTTGCCTTGTCCTATAAAGAAAGACCAGTCCCCCCTCCCTCTAATCTAACCCTAACTCGCTCGCCCAGGCCTTTGCCTGCACAATAAGAGAATGAGGGTTTCAAAGGCTAAGTTTTTAATCCAGAGGTGCTTCGGGTTTGCTTTAGGAAATAAACGAACTTTTGGAGACACTACTTTCTAAGCTAAGCTCTTCTTTCGCTATCTCCGAAAAAGCACTTCTGGGGCCACGCCTTTATCGATGCAACTGTCAAGTAAAAGATGCACTAAAGCAGGATTGGAATCGGAGATCTAGACTCAGGGAGTAAAGTAGTTCTACGACTTGCATGTGTTAAGCAAAATTTCCGAGTTAGATTAGCTTAATCCAATAGGAAACAAGTCTATACTGCTAGCTTCCAATCATAGCTTCTACTTGTCTAGCTGACAGATAGAATAAGCAACTCATTCTATAGGATAGAGTTAGTGAAAGAGAAGAGATAGGCATAGCAGTTGACTTACAGAAGTTGCTAGTCGATCTCTCTCTCTTGCCTAGCCGGGGATCTTCTAGGATGCCGATTGGGACAGGTAGATTGAAAGCTAACTATCTCCTATTGCTAGCATGGCGGAGACAGAAATAGCAACTAATCCTTCTCCTTGGCGGAGAAAGAGTAGCCGATTTCTTTATCCCGGGCAGGCAATCGGGACGGGAGTCTAGTCTGGCTAGTAAGGGAAATGGAAAGCTAGACCGGATACGTTGAATCCCTTCTGCTTAGTTCTATTTAAACTACTCCTTGCCCCTGCCCTTTCGCGGATGCGAGAACAAACATCAGTCTCACAGCTCCTTCTCGAGCAGTAAGAGCTCCCTCCGTCGTCCGATTCTATGCCTAATATACCCGCTCTTCAAGGATTAACTCTTTTGTGCATGGGTGTAGTTCTACTATGGATTCAATTCCTTCAAACAGCTTATTCGAAAACAATTCTGCCTTTAGCCGCAATGCAAGAGAGGAATTCCTTTCAAAGCCAAATCGTCCTTTTTCAAGGTAAGGAATCGGGCGCATTAAAGCAAGGGCAAAAGCAGAAAGGAAGGTGTGATTCTCTTTTAAAATAAAACTAAAACTCTCTTTAACTCCTGATCTGCTTTTCTGATTCTAATAAGGCATTGATGCTCCTGTCGGGCGATTCATTCTGTCCGTGCCCTAAGCCCGTCCATTCTGTCGTTCGAATAACATCTCTCTCGTCCCTCTAGCCGGTGGAGCTTATTCCTGCTTTAGCAGAGAGGTTGCCTTGCCGCCCTATCCCTCTCCCGATCGTCTTGTACCAAAGCTCCTATCTAAGAGCATCTTCGAACGTTGTGAACTCAGAACTCTCTTTTGACTTTACCGCAACATCAGCTCTTTGAATGAGACTCTGCAACTGTTTTGCTTAGTCGAGCGTCTTTGACCTTTCCTGGCTTTATTTCAGCTTGAAGTTAAGTTACTCCCCTCTAAAGCTAAAGAAAGGCTGCAGCAGATTCACTCCTCTCTTTAAGTTCCTAAACCTTTCTAAGAGTACTTCCGCTTGAGGAAGATTGCCTTGGATTGACTCTCGGTCATGTAAAGTTTCCTCCTTCTTACGCATTCGTAGATTTTAGAAGAAGCTCAGAGAGTAGAATTCCTCTACCGGTCTTATTTTATTCCCTCTCCCTTGCCTTCGTTACTTCTTGTCTTGTAATAGGAGTGAAGCTGTATAGCAAAAGTGTGTTAAGGTCTGACCATTGTCAAGACTGGACATTGAGGGACCAGAAAGAGAACTCCATAATGAGTTCAATTTGGAAGTTTGTATTCTTATCTTTCTAGCTATCCAGTATAGTATGAAGCTAGAACCAGGGATCTATAGGAAGTGGGATTTCTTTCCTTGTCTTGATTTTCCTATGGGCTAAGGCAGTTTAATCTGTGTCTTTTATTTATGATTGGAGCGGAGTTTACTAAATATGAAAGATGAGTCCCAATCAAAAGATTAGACTGTTTCGGGTAAGTCCTCAACGGAATGACAATCTACTTAACCGTTCCTGCTTTCCCCTCTCCGGGATTCACTTTTTATTTTAGTTAACTTTCACTCTGGGACTTCACTTCAATTAAAGAAAGTAACCAAAACTGTAACAATGCTTAGAATATTCTAGTCTGTAGAGACCGGTTTCCGCCCTCGGACACTAATGCCAGTTTTTGGCTCATTTTCTTTAACCTGGGTCTGACTGCTTGACTCATCAACCTTAAAGTCTTCCTCCATCAGGTCATCTTCCGGAGCCAAGCCTTCTGAAAGAAAGCTCATAAGAAAACTCCGTTGACGAGGTCTGTCCCTTCTCCAGCTTCTTGTGGTCTTTCCCAGCCTTACCTTCTGCTCTGGGTACTTCACCATCAGACCAACCTAATGGTTGCCTTCTCTGCTTCAGTCTGTCTTTTCCTCTTCACTGAAGCCTTCTTCCTCAGCATCCTCCTTTTCTGGGTCCTTGTCAGCTTAGATGATTTCAGTTATGCTGGACTCTATCCTACAGCCTCCTTCTCAGGTCTCGCTTTCTGTGCGGCATGAACCCACTGATTGGAAGACAATACCTATAGGGGGCTGGTAATTGAAATCCGAATAAGCTGGTCAAGTAGAAGGAACTCCCAGAGTGTGAAGCCCCTTGGAGTAGGGGTAGGGGGATGAGACTTGGTCTGGGGCAATTGCACCGTTCTCTCCCTCCGCACATGACTAATCGAGAACGAACTTCGCAATAAGAATGACTCGACCTTCTCAGGCACTGCGGAATGGTCCCAGAAAGGAGTCGAAGATTCCAGTCCTGTCGAAGGCTAAGTCCCTGGAATCTTCGACTGTAGGGTCAGAATCAACCTAGTTCTCATAGCAGGGAGTAGCGACTGCTTAGTCTGGTAAGCTTGTGCTGCAATTCCTTAATTGACTTGCTCTTGGACTTTGTTCCAGACTGGTAGGCAGCTTGTGTGCGGGGTGAAAGGACGAGAACCTGCTGGCATCGATACCGCCTTTAGGGACTGACTTCTTCATTAGCTGTCATCACTCTATGGGCTAGCCCGCTTGAGCGATTCCTTACCACTCTTACGCTTTGGAGATTAAGTAAACCATGCTCCACCTTCTGCAGATGAGCCGAATTGACTCCTTTTTCTTTTTCAGAGGTAAGCTAGGAAAGGGGGTGGCCACTATTCTTAGTAGAAGATGCCAGTTTAGAGGATCCAGAGAGCTAAGATTCGATAACGGAAATGACTGCTAAGACCCAGGATAATTCCCTTAGTCTACTAAAAAACCATTAGGAGAAGAGAGTTCTGCCTCAGTACACGAAATAAATATCGAGACAGCTCAGCCTAAGGAGACGAAGACTACTTCACTATACGAGAATCCCAGGGGTTATGAGCCACTCCCGACACCTCCATTAGGAAGAAGAGGCGCTCGAGAGACCTTCCCAGTTAGTCAATTAAGGCTTCCCACTCATTGATCAGGACAAAGGGGACTTCCTCTTTTCTTTAACCACTATAGGGTTCTTGCTTTCCTGTTAGCCGTTGAGTCTCCTTCCCTTGAATTCGCTTCCTCCCTTCATTCAAGCTTCATCTCTTTCTTTCATCGGCGAACAGGTGCATCTGAGCATATACATCCATCCATATACACAATACACCACATGGCGACACTTTCATTGGAAGGTCTAACGACGCATTCATTCTCAAGGATCCATACGCGACATCATGAAAGGGTATTGGAATACGCAGGAGCAATGGATAGATAGGCGGTTTTTTCTTATGCTGGGCCCAGGTTACTGAGACGGATAAAAGGTTAGACCACTAACGGAGTAGTAGTTTGGGGCTTTCAAGCTGGCTCTTTCTGGCATGGACGTAGGGAAGAGTACAACATGGAAGGCTGTGACGGAACATAGTATTTACACCTAAACGAAAGAGGCTTAGTGAATTCTTCTTCACGGAAGTCTTGTTCAACTTATTTAGGTAAGCACTAAGGGAAGGGCCCAGTCAGTAGCCCATTTGTTGACAATGGAAAACCGGGTTTACAGGTAGTGGTGCCTCTTGGTCCAGGTCTTTCATACATATAATTGTGTCAAAAAGAGAGATCGAAAACGAAGATGAAAAGAAAGAGGAAGAGACATGACAGAAGAGAGAGAGAGCACAGATAGGGTAGGGGCCCGCCCCCTCCTAAAGCCATGAGAGTTGGTCAGAAAAACAAACGTTCTCATATACTATATTGAGGAGTAAGGAAAGGGCTTCATTGTCATGGAAGCCTTCTTTCTCTAGTAGGAAATCAAAGACATCTGGAAGGCTCGCGTCTTCCTATTCTTGTTATGGGAGACTGTCCATACCCTATCTCGACTCCGTTCACAAGACCTTTAGAGAAAGGGAAGGATTACCATATGGAGCTTTCATTACTGGGCATGCAGCAGGAGATGAAAGAGTTGCCCTTCTTTCAAAAGGCATGATACCAGTCTTTGTCTATTCTTCCGATCTTTTTCTTAGGCCAAGGAAGGAAAGCACAGTCGAACTAGCGGGACGACATGACAGCGGTTGGGAAAAGCTATCAGACAGAAAGAGAGCAATAGACTCCCCTGCTTCACCTGAACCCTCTATTCATTCAACAGAAGCCAGGGGCTGATTGAACGTAATGGGTTGTCTCATGCGATTGGAAGAGCACGAGAAGGACAAGCTACTGACTTGAGACTTCCTGTTCTATTGGAAGAGAGATGAGATTCCTTCTTTAATTGAATCGGGGAAGCACTTCCCTTTTTCCAGCCTGAGAGTTCTGTACTTTTCTGCCTTCAAGCCCTGTTTTTAGCTCCTGCGCGAATTCCACCAGTCTAAACCTGCTTTCATAAATCAAGCAAGCAAACTCCATTAGGTCTCACATTCTTTAGGGCAAGCAGGCACAAGAGGCCAGGAAGCCTGTTTCGATCTCAAAGTCTATCATTGATGATAGTAGGGGTGAAGTCAGAACCCTCTCTTCTATCACGGCATTAGAGGAGTGAGCCTGCCCTTAGGAACCAAGTAGGAGAAGTGGCGTGCTAAGCTACAAGACAACGAACTAGACCTTAGCAGACTAATTGAAGCGGGATTCACCTACTTGTACACCTGTTTTATCTACTTCTTCTTTTAAAGAGATGAAGCTTTGTAGTTTTATTTCATAAAAAAGTAGAAAAGACGAGGTTTAGCCAACTTTTTCATATATGCTTTTAAGCCCGAGAAGCAGGCAAGCGTAGTGGACAAAAGTAAACATGTGATGACGATAGGCATCTCACAGAAGCCTCCATAATATCTTCTTTTACGACCCCCTTTTAGGGTACTCCATCGAATGGACCTATCCTCTACTCTTGGAAGTCTGGTTTGCGAGCTTGACTCCTGTTACTTACCCGAATAGAGAAAAGCGTATTAGATAAAGAAGTAGGTTTTTCGCAGATAGAAGGAGGGCTGTCTTAACCTCTGACACCACATCCGTAAGAAGCCTAATATCGAATCTCCTACTCGTAAAAGAGAGTATGACTCTTTAGTACTTCGATCCTCTCCTTAGCGTAAACACTAAGTCATCAATTTCCTGTAAGTCGAGTTACTACTTTCCAGATACGGATCGTATCAGCTCTTCAAACCTTACTCTCAGTCACTGACTCAAGAACGAATACCGAGACAGCAGTTCCCTTCTCCTACTCCTACTTGAATCAACATATTGAGGTGAAGCAACTAGCAACTATAGACCTAATGATAAAATGGAAACTTTATTTACCCTTCCTTCTCTTCTATCACCAGCACCCTTTGAAAGTAGCATCTTAGGTCGATCAGGTTACCGGCTTTAATGAAAATAAAGCACTACTGGGCCCACGCCTTCTCGATGCTACTCTCTAGGAACAGATGATAAGAGATCACTAGGGAATGGAACCGCTAGTACCGATTCCTTCTGATCTGATTGAGTGGGATGCTTATCCGGCGGTGGATGCATCGAATTTCATGTGTTAAGCATATGACTAAATTGAGTTCTCCGAGCTCAATCCAATAGAACAAGCCGCTTTCTCGATCACTTTTCTAACTGATACCAGGACTAGCAATTCAATCTATTATTATATAGAATGCCGATCACACCTCAAATCAACAAGCTAGTCAGCTATCTGATTCTTGCTAGGCATATCTATTCAATTAGGATACAGGTACTGGCAGCTATACTAGCAACTCTCCTATCAAAAAGGTTACCAGTGACATGCTCGTGTGGAAAGACAGATTCCTCAGGTTGATGTTTTAGAGATATCCATTGGGACGAAGCGGACAGAACCAGAATGCTACACGTCCTGGGATTGGGATTACGAACTTTCTATTTCCCGGGGGGAGTCTTATTACTAATAGGCAAAGGGTCTTCCGTAACAGACTAACGGTCGAGTACCGAGAGCTCCTCATCGAGGCTAGGCTCTTTGTTTTTGTTAATTGAGTTGAGGGCTTGCTTTAGCGATTGAGAGATAAGAGAATCGCAGTGAGGTTTTTCCAGTACGAAAGATAGACATTCTTAGCATCTCGAAGACAGGAAGTTGGATTGCTTGACCGGGAAGCCCGAGAAGGCAGGTGTAGGCCGAAAAATCCCTATCTTGTTATGGGAAAATGGACATTGAGGCCAGTTTTCTAAGGTTTTTCCCTAATGAACCTAAGATCCAAGGGTTGAGTTGAGGAAAGCATTAAGCGCGAAAGGCCGCTTCCGGAATATAGTGTCTCTTCAACATATACGAATACTATCTATCCATATTCCCCGAAAGGGGATAGGGATATCTCTGAAATAACCGCTCAACGCTCGTTGGAGTGCTTCCTAACTATTGAATTTCTTCTTTCAAGAGGGTTTTAGGGTATTTCCTTTCAAAGTAGTTAGGAAGCCAAGATCTTAAATAGCACTCCAACGAGCTAAGAGTCGGTCCTGTCCTAAAGGCCTATAAGTTCTACCAATCCCCTTCAAGTATGTGGTCGAATCTATTGCAGCTTTCGACTGGGCTGTGGTCCGTCGAGGTGAAAAAAATTCCTTACTAAAGGAAGGAAGAAGTGAATTGAAGAGTCTAGAATATGGACTTTTTTTTTATCGTAGCTAACGCTCTAGTTGAGCAAACCAACTTCCTTTTTGCCTAGAATCCGGCATTCCCCCGTCTGAATGGTTACATGGAAAGGAGAGGTCTAAGCTTAAGAAATGGCAATGAGACTCGTAGAAAGAAGAAGGCAATAGGAAAGATTCGGCGTCCTTCTTACCTTCTTTCTTGAGAGGGAATAGTGCTTACTTTCACTTTCCTGGGAGCTTCTTAAGGCAAGGAAGTCGCTATTAGGACTGAAAGCTTAGTAAGGGAAGGTGCGAAGCCTGATTGACCACTTTCGGTGGACTGATAACGGCTACCTACTTCTCTTCTTGTGTTTTCAGACTAAGGCTTTCCTCACTCTATACTCGATCTTGCTTAGAAGTCTACTCTGGCACCTTGTAACGGGCTTGAATCAGTCGTTACTCAATTATCACTCTCCTAACGCTAGGCAAGAAAGACTTTTCTATCTATGTCATTAGATAAGGAAAGAAGGGGCTAGGCTGCCAAGTCTTTCCAGTTGGAAAGAACAAACACAACTAAAGCTGTACTTCTAGAATGCTGATTGTATGGAAGGCATCAATCATCCCAGAACTAACCGATCCAGCTGTAACGTAGTCAAAACAGTAGGTCATCCAGATTCGAAACTTACTTGGGAAAGTAGGACAGTCACAGGCGAGCTTAAGGCAGAAACTCAATGCTTCACACTGACCCAATCGGAAGCTAAATCAGTGACACACGAAAGCCAAGAGCATCGGTGACGGGGTCAACATCCTTCCGAGAGGACCGCTCTAGTTGTTGAGAATGGTACAGACCCTACGCTTCGTAACATACAGCTAAATAAAGCCCCTCAAAAGCATCTCCATCCTAATATAAAGAATCATCTGTTAAGACAGAGTTTGTAGTAGTTTCATTTCCACAAGGTAAAAGCATTAGGCCGGCCAGTACCAGAACGATGATTAATAAGTCTGAGGTGGGTAGGTAGGAATCCGAGGATGAAACTTCTGTTGATGAAAGCATTCATACCATCATCTCTATCCCTTGCTCATTCTAGGCCAAGCTCTTCCCTTCTTAAAGTACTTTGCCTTCGGCATCTCACTTGAATTGGAGAATGTATTAAGCATAGGATCATCCAGAGTCTGTAAAGTCTACCTCGCTTAGCTCAACCTTATCCATAGACGATCTCTATCTCTTCATTGCTATGGTACTCTTTGTAGTAGGTAACTTTCTATACCTGAGCCACTTTACTAACCCTTAGCTTGTGTTCGATACCTCACGCCTTCACTTAATCCAAAAGCTTGCTTCGTGTTCCAACTCAGCGATATGAAGACCATCGTTAGCAAGAACTTCCCCTTCGCCTACAGGCCTTTCTTCACCTCTCCCTTTACTCTTCGTTTGTATTCCTTGTTCCTTCCATCTAAGCTCAAAGCTAGCTTCATCGCTAACGTAAGGCTGAATTGAATATATATATATTATAAGAGTTCACCTAAGAGTTCTTGCTTGCTGAGTTGCTGAGATTAGTCAATATTGCTAGCCAACTCTACATCGCTTTAGCTCAACCTTTCCCCCTTCTTAGTCAAGCTTGGACGCCCAATCCTTTATGCTGGACTTTACATGCAATTGCTCTACAGGATGGGAGTAGGAAAGGCAGAAGTCTTGGAGAACTGCTTGTGAATGGAGGGTTTAATAGTCAGTTGACAAGGCTACTTTCGAGTGAGTAGGTTTATTAGTGACTCTCAGTCAATCATTACTAAGGCGCAGGGATTGCTCTTGGATTGATTGCACTTTATAGCTAAGCTAGACAATTCCAGATTGATTCTGATTTCATTGATAGAACCCTGCTAGTTCAATCGTCAGCTCTTGCTTAGTCATTGGACTATATCCATTTGAGGGAAACTTTCTAAACACTACTGCATTTCGGAATTCATCCTTTCCTTCGCCCGATTCTCTCCCTCATCCTAACGGTTCCTCATCTCTCATGTGGATTGGATTTGGCGACTGCTCTATCTATAGTTAGGGATGAGCTGACGACCATGCTAGACCCGTGGGTCTGCTTTGAAAATGGCCTACATCTCGCCTTCCACTACCGGAAGAAAAATGGATCTGCGACTCCCGGAACTTAGACGTACCGCTCACCGCAAAGAAGACTTTCTGTACTACCTATTTATCCATAAAGGCTTGAGCGCATCGCTTTCCAACTGTGCCTATTTATTGCTTGAGGAAATTCTCAAATTACTTAATAAATTATAGAGCCAATATGTGGTTTTGTCATACAATAAGATCCAATTTGTTTGGACTCGTTAGGTTTGGCCCATTACCTTGAGTGAGGCCGAACGTGTACACCTTTTGTTATGAAGATGTGATCTTATCCACCGATGGGTCTTGTTCTAAGCCCACTATCCTATCCTAATAGGTCCCATCTTGTGTCGGGTTAAGGCTCCACCTCATGTTGGGTTAGTGGAACCCAATTTCTTCTTGTAGTCTAGGGCTTTGCTTGGCATTGGGCTTTAGTTAAGCCTATATCCATTTCAGAATAGGATCTTTTATGTAGCCCAACTCTTTGAATTTGGATAGATCCGGAGGACAGGACCTTGGCCTTCTTGCATAGACTTGCTTTGATGATGGGTAGGCTTGTCGAAGAGTTGTATCAACGCTGGACTAGACTTCAGCCCTTGGCTTTGCCCCGCTTTCTGCCTCTGAAAACGTATTCACATCTACTCCCAACGCCCAAGCCACCAAGGGTTCTCGTGGGCACTTACCTTTAGACGCTGCTTCAAGCCAAAAGTCAAGACTATCTATGGGGAGAGCAGCACCTTCCTCTAGAAGTCGAGTAAGGCACCGTCCTCCCGGGAACAACAAGAGCAAGCCTTCTTAACTTAAGAGAAAGTCCTCACCCGAAAAGCACTTCGCTTGCCTAAGGGCTAAATAAGAGAAATAGCAGTCAGTCTACAAAGGGAAAGGGTGGTATACAAAGAAGGGGATGGAGAATCAGTCTCTCTGCCTTCGTTTTCGAAACTTGTACCGCTATTCTCTTTTTTTTTACCTATTTCTTTCTCCAAGTCTTCGTCTTTCTTGAAGAGCTGGGGCTCTATCCTTAGAGATATCATCCACAGTGGATGGTTCCGGAACTGGGGGCTTGTTTAGGTCGAGGGGTGGCGTGGGAAAGGGGCATTCGACCACGGGCAAAGACCGTCTTTTTCGCTTGTTTTTGTTGGATAATCCTTTGTTTACAGAGTATTATTCTAATAATAAGTTTATCTATCAGTCTAGCTACGTACCTTCCATTGTAAGGCAAATGTGTTCTCTTCTAGATGGCTTCCCTGACTGGAAGTGGTACATGCCCATATTAGGGGAAGTTTCGGACAGTACTTCACCAAAGCGAAAACGAAAGAGACGAACTCCTATATTCTTAAGAAAGAGACAACCACTTATTCGTGCTCAACCAACCTACGCTCCTTCTTCTAAGATAAAGGACGAAGAACGAAGCTCCAAGACAGAACCGAGACCGATACCCATATTATCGCAGACTAGGCGCACAAGACCCCATAGCGCACCCAACCTCCAAGACCGGTAGTTGTGTTTTCGTCTTCCTTCTTGCCCGCTTTGTCTTGCGCTAGCGCCCTTGCTCGATGTCCGTTTTTCGCTGTTTTACTGGGGTTCTAGGCTTTATCGGGTTCTTCCCACGGGTGAGCCCATTAGTCTTGTTCTTTTGCTTCCCTCAAGGTCGAAGAAGAGGTCAACAGCTCCGCCCAAGTGGCAACGAATGCCGATAAGCAAGTAGACAAGTTGATTGATTGGATTGGAGGTTCAAAAGAAGAATGGAAGAAAGAGGGATAAGACCGAGGCCTCGGACTCTCTAGACTCCTCTGGTCTCTCTCGACCGAGTGAACATGCCCACTACCTTCTAACCCGTTGCCCCCTCTTTCATAGAAAGGGTTCCAGGCTACTAAGCGGATGGTCCGATCCGAAATGCTAAAATAGATCCTTGCTTAGCTTCTTTCCCAGGTAGTTTCCGGTCGGCGGCCTTGTCAACTGAATTCCCCACTCCATCCTGTGCTACATCGAATCAAAAGATTAATCCTGTTGGGAATTTCCACAACAGGATCTTTATCTCACTGACAAAACCTGAGGCGGATACCTGAGAAGTGGAGTTCCCCTATTTCATGCCTAGAAGGCCCTATCTATGCTACTAAAGCTGGTAAGGGAAATGCATTAAATAAGCTTCTTCAATTCGCATGTGGTAAGCCAAACCATTTTATCTTCTTTTTGCATCTAGAAAGAATGCTTTAAGCGGTATTTCAACAACGACAATCATGGTACCAAAGATGGTGCGCCTTCTGGAGGTGTCACCCTATTCAGATGTAAGGAAGGAAACCTATGAATTCATTGAGGATAGGTGGCCCCCTCTCTCTATCAACGCAACAGCTGCCCCGCATGAGCACTCTAAATTAGAGGAGACCCTGAATGATATAAAAGGAATCATGCTTGACGAGGATAACCTTAAGGATTTCTATCGGGAATTCTACCGTTACTTTAAGGACGAAGATTTCCGCCGTTCCATTGGCTTGCCGCCCTCCCCCTGAACGATGAACCACCCCGGGGACCGGGGCCCTATCAACCCGTCGTTCCTCTGGTGGGAAGTAAGTCTATATGAATTCTTTCATTTTTCGTTATTTCCGGGTCCTTTCGTTGCATTCACTTACAACAAGAAAGAACCACCAGCGTTTGGTGCAGCACCTGCATTTTGGTGCATTCTTCTTTCTTTCCTTGTGCAGTGATTTCATTGTAGTCAGTCTTTACTTAACTCGACCGCCTTTCTACTCCCATGCTTTTCTTTGGTCAACAACCAAGCTAGAATGAATTCTTCAAGATTCCTACATGAAGGGACTCTCTTTCTGTATGGAGGGAATTTTTTTTTCTCAATCACTATGTTTGTTCGACGCATCTTTTTATTTGATGAGAATAGTCTTAACTCAAGTTCCAGTGAGACAGCTTCTAGTACTAGTATGACTAATACTACGAATCAATCTACGACTACTATTAACGATTATAGTTTGAAATCCGATACTACTGCTTCTTCTAATTACGAGACTCATGGTATTTTTGAGGATCATCCGGGTCTTAACCCGGACAGTGAACGTATAGTAGAGCTTCAATCTGATATACACGAGAAATTGGGAGAGTTGATGACTAACAAGAGTGACCAAGACGTTCTGAGTGCGGCCGAAGCTTTACATGGCGAAAGCAACAATATCCCTTTTCTGGAGCACCTGTTAGATGATTTGAACAAAAACGGAATAGAAGGTGAAGCCTATAAGGATGCCCTGGATCTAGCGCAAGATGTTCCCCACAGCCCCCTTGATCAATTTGAGATAATTCCATTGCTTGATATGTTCCATTGCTTGATATGAAGGTAGGAAACTTGTATTTCTCATTCACAAATCCCTCTTTGTTTATGCTGCTCACTCTCAGTTTGGTCTTACTGCTGTTTTATTTGGTTACTAAAAAGGGCGGAGGAAAGTCAGTACCAAATGCTTGGCAATCCTTGGTAGAGCTTATTTATGATTTCGTGCCGAACCTGGTAAACGAACAAATAGGTGGTCTTTCCGGAAATGTGAAACAAAAGTATTTCCCTTGCATCTCGGTCACTTTTACTTTTTTGTTATTTTGTAATCCCCAGGGTATGATACCTTATAGCTTCACAGTTACAAGTCATTTTCTCATTACTTTGGGTCTCTCATTTTCCATTTTTATTGGCATTACTATAGTGGGATTTCAAAGACATGGGCTTCATTTTTTAAGCTTCTCATTACCCGCAGGAGTCCCACTGCCGTTAGCACCTTTTTTAGTACTCCTTGAGCTAATCCCTCATTGTTTTCGCGCATTAAGCTCAGGAATACGTTTATTTGCTAATATGATGGCCGGTCATAGTTCAGTAAAGATTTTAAGTGGGTCCGCTTGGACTATGCTATGTATGAATGATCTTTTCTATTTCATAGGAGATCTTGGTCCTTTATTTATAGTTCTTGCATTAACCGGTCCGGAATTAGGTGTAGCTATATCACAAGCTCATGTTTCTACGATCTCAATCTGTATTTACTTGAATGATGCTACAAATCTCCATCAAACTTTCTTGTAATTTATAATTGAACAAAAGCGAGTTTCCAAGGGGACCTATGACGACTATCGAGCAGTGCCCGTAACAGTGTCTAAAAGCATTCTCCGGAAAGATTTTTTTTCGGTTTGAGATCCTGTAGAAATTGCATTTGCTGTCTTTCTACATGTAATTGCTAAAGTTTCGATCCATTGGGATTGGGGCAGCTAAGCTTCGAGCAAAGCACGAGAAGTAGTCTTTCAATTCCACTCCACCTTACGCAATTGCTCCTCTTCCATGATGAAGCGCAGCTATCCCCTATTATATGTGTAAGCCCTTCAAAGGGGAGCAGGGAATACACCAGGAAATTTCTTTGTTCGAAGTCAGTGTTCTTACGGCAAAGCTGGATGCCCGATCTTTATTCCCGAGCTCTTGGTCCTCGCTCGGTACTACTTATTACTTTTGCGGTTAGGCTTACTCTTAAGAGACTGACTTGGGCATAGAATCTCATTCCCACTAGATCCACGGAAGCTATATTGGCATATCTCTTCGAACCTTCCCATCCGGAGCCCGCAAGCCTTTTTTCGTTAATGGACGGCTTGGCTTCGAGAAGAGAATTGTCCCGCCCAGGGGCTAAAGCTCATCGGCCCATTTCTACTAATAGACAGGCCACAATTAGAAAGTTTTTCATTATCCTATACCGGCTAATCAAAAATAGGCTTTTTCAAGGCTCGTCCTAACCTAAAAGCGGGTCGATGCCTAAAAACACGGGGTTGAGTCAAATGTATTCTTTTATAAGCTAAGGTTTTCTCTTCCATAAATAAGGTGGTTTCTTTTATGCCCTAAAACAGGCTATTTCATCGTAACTCTATTAAATTAAGGGCTCCTACCCACTGATCCATTTCCATCCCAGTCCGCTTGATTTGAGAAAGAATTAGAGCCGAAAGGATCCGCTGCATATCATGCCCCCGGTTTGTTCAAGAAGGGATTGAACTAAGGCAAGGAAGTGATACGCACCTCGTAGAAGTACGGATCCCCGTCCAGTATTTGGCAAAGTGGTGCTATCGTAAGTAGCTGTCACTGGTCTTGACTCTGACACTAGGAATAGTAAGTCAGTAAGACCTATAGGCCAAAAGACAGACTGAATTAGTCAGTCTAGCGACTGAACTTCTTTGTCTATTTAAAGCCCCTATCTCTCTTTACTGCGCCCGAGAAAGAAAAGATCAAGTTCGGGTCCCCGGGAGAAGCTCCTGCTTTGATGCTGGCCAACTGGGAGGCTCTTTCTGTGATGCTATTTCGACCTCGTAAAGATATAAGGACTTTCACACTGAGAGAAAACATTCGATCACTTTTCCAGCGTCGTCAAAGACAGGATTCGAGGCCTTTGTCCCCATTGCTTCTTAGTGTTGTAGGCAGCCCCATCTCTTGATTACGAATATCACTTTCACAGCAAGCACGAATGCGCGAGAAGCTTCACTATTATTATATATATTGAAAGGATCTCCCCGGGAAAGCATGATGCCTTACTTGCCCCTGCTCGATCTGTTCTGGACCGCATAAAGGAGAGGCTCCCTTACTTATACTATACTTATCCTCGATCGCCAAATCCCACAGAGATGTTTCCTCGGTGCTTTCAGAGAAAGCTGTCCAAGGTTCATCAATAATTGAGGAAATCAACCAAAGCATCTCGAAATGAAAAGATGTCTTATTGTGAAGAAGTACTACCAACTTTTGAACAGCTTTATCTTAGCTTGTAGCTAGGAAAATCTCTCTCCAAAGGCTCTACAAATTTACGTGAGAATCCGATCAATACAAGGGTTGCACCTCTTCACGCTGAGCTGGATCGATGGCCAGTGAGGCTGGTCGAAGTAGAGGATGAACTAGGAAGTCTTTCTGTCGATGACCTAGTGGCCAGTGCCAGAGAGTCGACTCGCTTTAGGTAGGAGTCCCCTGGCTTCCTTTCAGCGTTCACTTCCTTATCCCTATCAGTCGAGCTAGGGAAGGAAGTAGTGGGATAGAGTGAGTGAGAATTTCACTCCCAGGATAAGAGTCAGCTGTCCGGAGATCTTACCTGCATGTAAAATCCCATGCAATCTTGACTCTCCCGGTGAGTAGTCGTTCGAGTTGGCATGAATGGCACAGATGTTATCAGTAGAGCTTATATGCTCACTAAATCGCTCGCTTGCAAGGAGACAATCTATTCTATTAATGCATGCTGGCTGATCATCTGGTAGCTAGCTCAGCATCCTAAAGTTTGTAACAGAGATAACTTCTGTCAAAACATACCATTTTCCCCGGGTCTTTTCATTTTAGGTTATGAAGGTGATTGTAACTGGAAAGCTGCTTTATGACCTACGCTTCGCTCGTTTGGTAAGCTGGGTTCTTTCTTCCGGAAGTGTCTTAGACACATGCCGGGATGAGGATATGAAATAGCTCAGGGAAAGGATACTATAAGTGACTTCCTGGGACTCGGGAGGGAAGAATGACCGCGACTGACGACTGAGAATGTTCTGAGTACCGAAAAAGCTCTACTGAGAACCTTTCTGCCCCATAATTGACCCTGGATAAACCGCCCTAAACTATTGAAGAAGCGAAAGCAGTTGCCGCTTCTGAGTGAATATTATTCATTTGACTCAATTCATTCGTTGTATCGTAGTAAAGGAAAGAAGAAAAGAATTCACTCAAGTGAAAGGAGCCCGCATTCCCTCTCTCCTTTCCCACCCCCCTAGGGGTGGCCTCGTCCTCTTCCTCAGGTAGGAGAGACTACACCTTTCAAAGGGAGAAAGTTAGAAAACAAATAGAATCAAAAAGGCCATCATTAATGCGAACAAGGCAATAGCCTCGGTTAGAGCAAAGCCCAGGATTGCATATCCGAATAATTGTTTTGCCAATGAAGGATTTCTTGCCACGGAATGAATTAATGAACTGAATACGTTTCCAATACCGACAGCAGCTCCCGCTGAAGCAATTGTAGCAGCTCCGGCACCCATTGATTTTGCACCTTCTAACATCTCGAATTGACCATATATCTAGTCACGCTCTTGAAGGGGCCCCCGTTATTTCATCTGAATTTCAAGGCCCCACATCCCAATTTTGATATATTCAACGCCGTCCAGTGCAAGCAAGTCGAAAACCATTTATTTGAAGTCATGGATACTATATAATTACATTATATAACAACAATACAGATTGGAAGGCAAGCTCCCAATACCAACTGATAGTTGGACCGTCAAACTGTAAATCGGTTGGACTGTACAGCAGCTGTAAATCGGACAATACCTCGGTTAGAAGAGAGGGGTCTAGTGCCCCCACCTCATCTTCCCCAAGTAAGTTGCAACAAATAAATCGTTCCATTTCGAGATTAGGTGGAAGTTGCATTCCTATGCTTCGCATTTGTTCTTGTAGTATATGGCTTATCTTATCTAATAGATCATTATTAACGAATGCATCGGAGAGATCTTCGGAACTACTTGAAATAGTGGGACCTTCCATAGAACAACTCATTTCATCAGCCGATTTCTCAGAATACTCAAATTCAATCCAGTCATTCGGTGAATACCGATGGGGACCACTTGGGTCAAGTTGTGACCCATACTGGTAAATTGTTATTTTGTTTTGCATCTTTCTTTACGTTTCATCCTTTTTTGGGGTGCAGTCTTCTTCTGTGTGTAGAACATTGGCTCATGCGTCCAATGGGTTGCACCTGACTGTACCCAGTTCAGTTGGAACAGAAGCACCACCGCTCATTGGTGGGGGAGCTGACTGAGATCTCCATATACTATGGTAATCATGTGATGCCCGTAGTAAGTCAAATAGAAGATGAAAATTATATTTTTCCGTTCTAGGGACAATGTTGTCTTTCACTATCACATGGGAAATTGAGAAATAGAAATTGTCTGTCTAGCTTTCAAGACGAATCTCTTTCACTCACGGAACACAAAGCAAATCTCTACCTCAACAGCATCTCAAGTGATTAGGCGGGGGCAGGATTCGAACCTGCAGTTTTCAGGTCATGAGCCTGATGAGTTGACCAATTCCTCTACCCCGCTTCTTCCCTCTTTTCTTTCTCTTTCCCTTCTCTTTCTCTTACTATTTTGAAAAAGGAGACTGCCCACACTGGAACACCAACAGAATCTCGAAAAAGAAAAAAGTCAACCTTTCCTTACAGTCGAGTTACTTTCGTTCCTTCATTACCGTGAAAAGAAGTTCACAGCTCAACCCATAGACGGAAAGCTTCAACCATGATCCGGCTAATAGCCTCTCCCCACCTATCCATTTATTAGGTAAGCGGCTTCCTTCTGTAGTGGTGGAAAAAAGGAAGCCGCTTACGAGCAGCTTTATCTCATACGTCATTCTATTCGAGAGCCGGGGGGCGCTGTAGATGAGGTCTAACTGTCCGTAACTAAGGACCTTTAGGTTTATCCGTTCCGTCAAAGAGAGAACCTAATGCAAGCCGTGCAATACAGAGTGATAAGCGCGCAGTATAGCATTGAGGAGGATATATCAATATGCCACCATCTCTCTCAATATGCACTCATGAATGCTCGGTATAGGAAGCACTTGTCTTTGGCTTTCCAGACAGACGCGTTAAGCAAGTCAGTCAGTTCAATGGGGTTGATTGGGAGCTCGGTAGCTAAGGAAGTGGGTCAAAGCAGGCTGGAGAAAGCGAAGGTTACGATCCTGTTGACCTTTCCTAAATTTATTATTCCGGTGGATGCAGACGGTCTTTGAATTTGAAAGGGGAACAAAGCCCTAATTTCTTAAGAAAAGAAAGATCGTAGCGTGTCTACTATAGCTATTGATTCAACCTCCTCCTCATATAAAGTCAGAAGTGCCACAGCTTTTTAGTTTTCCAACTAAGTAAAAGTCCGCCAAGGAAATGGAAGAGCTCCAGAACGACAACATAACCCTGCCAGCTGAGTTGGATGCTACCACTGCTCAACTAAGCGAGTCAGAAAGAAAAAAGAACTCCTTGCGAGTTTACTTAGAAGAAATTAATTACAAAGTGCAGGCTCAACTAAACTTCCTCCAGCGCGCACGAGCTGCCTACAGCCCTTACGCGCAGCAGCCTTCACTCATTAATAAGCTTTCGGGGCAGGGAAGGAGGAGTAAAGCCCGGAATGCCTCTTTAGTCTTTATAAGCGGGTCCACGAAGCGTCCAAGGAATTGCGACTGCTCGATACCGGCCGATTCCTGCTTGAATTGAGCTCTCCGGATTAGTGGCTTTTCTTGATTCAATCCAAACTTGACTTTAGATTCTCGTAAAAAGATAAGTTCTCACTCGTAGTTATTAGTAAGGATTGAGAAAGCTCAGCCCTCTCTCTCTATCCGGAAGAAAAGAAAGGAATCAACAAGCATCTGGAATGGGAGCGGAACAAAGAAAGAAGCTGCTCGAGTGATGTTCCCAACTGCTGATTTTGGGCTTTGCTTTTCAGATAGAATGGGAAAGGGGAACCCTAACCAATGGGCTAGGCAAGAATGCGTAGAAGATGGATGCTCTCTCCTCTGCCTTCCCTTCCGCTCAATTCCCAACCTTTACCTTACCCTCGCCCCAAGGAACAAGAGTTGCCATTGAATTCCCTTCCTTATATAATAAGGGCTATTCTCTCAATTGGCTATACGCGCGCAGTGAACAAATGAAAGCATCTGAGTTCGCTCTTTTGCATATCGGTAAATCCGCAAAGGAAGCAAGACGTAGCCACTCAGCCACGCATTCCCCGTCCATCGATCAATCTATAGAAGAAGAAAAGAAGGCAACTACGCAGCCAAAGGACTCATTCTCTTTCCTCCGCAACCTAGTCCGCCTACTAAGTGAACTCTTCCATGTCAGCATCTTGAGATGCCCATCTGGTTGGTGAAGAAATGGAATCCATGTCAATGCTTAACACATGCAGTTCGTTGGACTGTGTACCTAAATTCAGTAGAAAGGGCTGGCCCAATCATAGTCCATTTTTCTCTCTCCTCGAAAAGCATCTGCGTAGTTTCCCATCCCCGCGCCCATATGAATGAAAGTAGGACTGCCCCTTCGGGGTTGATCTATCCCCAGATATGTTATACTAATAATTGTTGGATCTTTCCCGCGAAATGCCTTACAATAAAATAAGAAGGAATCCGCTCCTTCCTCTTCGCCTATGACGCGCCAGTGAACTCAGGTACTCTAATAAAAATCCAATATACTATATCCTTTTTTGGAGCGAAGAGAGGCCTTGCTTTTCGAAAGATGGATGGAGCCCGAGCCCCTATTATGCCGAATTCAATGAGCCAGTGGTCCTATCTTTGCTTTGCCGAAGAAAGAGGCCCAGGAGTTGTTTTTGACCTGCTGCGCGAACGAGAAGTAGACCGAAAGCCCAAAAGAGAAGGGAGGAAAAGGGCCAAACCCAACACCAAAGAAGGCGGAAGGAACGGAATCTAGCTAGCCGGGGGCTTCTTCGGGACCGCTAATGGACTCATGATTGGTGGTGATGCCCGTGGTGGGTGAATCAATAGTAGCGGCTTCCGCTTCATTCTCCGAGTGCACCCTTTGTTCGATCTCAGTCCCAGTCTTGGTACCGGTCGAGCATCCCAATGAGCTAACTCACTTGTCAGCCTAGTCAGCATCTTTCATCGCCTATGTGGTTTTTGAAGATGTGTGATTTCTTGGCTAAAGGGATAGTAAATTGGTCAGCAAGGTTGTTTATTGAATGCCCGTATATAAGGGCTTTGCCCCAACCCGTCTGTATCTCTCCCGTTCGTCTCATTCCCTGTTCGTTCCTTGGGACCTAGCCCAATGGTGCTTCCCAAGACAGCCATGACTCTGAATCAATGACCTGTTTTCGCTAAGGAGAAAAAACAAGAAAAAGATGGTAGTGTGGGATGAGCAAGATTGAAAGAATCACCCATGTTCGAGAAACGAGGGTCCACCTTTTCATAGGGGAGAGAATGCATCAATACAGATGGTATGGAAATGGCACAATGCCCCATGTCGGACTGACTACGAAGTGAGGACGCCTTAGCCTTACATAGGGGCTGGGAGTTGGCTTCGCTGCCTCCCTCATTCATATAAAGAAGAAGGGCTGTCTTCCATCTCTTCTCTTTCCCGCTCACCGGTAAACAAAGCAAAATGCTCTCTTGTCCATTCCATCGCCATATGCGTATATAATAAAAGAAAGCAGGGCATCTCTCTTTTCTCGCTCTTAGGGCGTCACTGGCCAAGCCAAAGCGCCAAGGCATTCATACATTCCTTCTTTGTCCACTAAGGAATGTCCTAATGGGCTCTTTCAGAAGGATGAGAAATCACATCAGATAAGAAGAAAGCATCTTCAGCAACCACTGACTCGTCTTGATCGAAGGATTCATCTTCGGACTCATATGTGCTAGTCTCCTCGGTAGAAGAATCAGTGATCTCTTGATCGGAAGTTGTAGTAGTAGGATGAGATTCATCCCTGTCAGCAGGTTCTTTTGCCATTTCTTCGCACCCTAAATCGGAAGAATCAGACTCCAAACTCTTCATTGCAGAATTGCTTTCGACATCGATTTCCTTGCTGGTACTGGTAGTCCAAACAGAAGAAGAAGGAACTTCCTTGACTTCGGCCCTAGAATCAGGATAGCTTTTGTTCGCACTATCCACTAAAGCTAACTTGTCATATGCTTCGCTGGAGCATCCTTGCTCTAATCTTTGGAAGCGAGCTATCCTTTCAGTGGTCTCATTGATTGAGAATCATTAGCCAATTCCTGGAGCATCCTTTGAATGGATTTCCTGATTCCTAGCGGTACCTTGTTGACATCGTACCCTGAATCCACTACGCTATCGGAAACTACGGACACTCTGTCTTTTTCCAATGGGCGGGCCCCAGACGAGGTGAAACCGACTGAAGGCTTGCTCAAAATTGAGGTGATTGGCGAAAAAGATGTTGAACCCGGATGGGCATCTCCAATGGGCTGTTGACTGAGAGAAAGAGATGCGATTGACCAAAGGACGGCGTTCGTTCCTCAGATGCTTTCTTTGTTCGACATCTATGAATGTAATTACTAGATCGGGCAATAGATCACGGCATCCATCTTGGTGGCGAAGCCATTCACCCATCCGATTCAGAGTTCACATAGGCAGAAAATAAAGTCAAAAGAGAGGGACTTGTCCCCGTTCTTTTGCTCATTGCCCCTATACTATATCCTCAGGGTCCTTTTGCCAAGGCTATGATTGAGATAATGGAGAAGAAGCCGCAGCAGGAAGTGAAAGGTACTATTCACTGCCAAAACCTCTATCTTACCTGGGAATCCATTCCACTTTGAAGGCTTAGGCTAGGGCTGCCCTTCTGGAAGATCAGTCTTTCTCTTTTTGTGCATTAGAGCAAGTCACTTATTATCCCCACCCACAGGAGGTAAGGAACTGGGACGGAATGCGAGCCAGAGGTAGTACATCCTTTCCGGTAAGCAGCACGTGTGGGTGTGCTTATTTGAGAGTAACAAAGGAAGTAGGAGAAAGGTTCATGAGCGGGTGGCTAATATATTCTCGACAAAATAAGTCCCTCAGTCCTCAAGTCAATCAATAGATGTGCGGATCTATTATTCTATACGAGAGATTGCCATATCGTAGCATTCATTCTCCTATATGAGACCTGTTGAGGCTCTTGTACCATTCCCCGCTCCCAAGTCACACGGGACTCCAGCCACTTGTTGTGGTCATTTATCTAATTTGTTTGGACCACTTGGAACACGGGCGCCAATGGGCATACCAGAAAGTAGGCTTAGAAGCTGGTTTCATACGACCAGGGGATGAGTGGAAGACAGCTTGAGCAGCAGCCTAAAAGACGGGTATTCATCCCATCTCGACTTCTAAACTTTATTCTCATGTCATCAACCCCGGAACTCTACTATATGCAACCTATTTTGACACAACTTCTTCTATCAAACCGCGTATTCTCGGCATCAACCTGGCAAGATCCGATCGGAAAGAGAAGAAGCATCTGACTCATATACTAAGCCCGAAAGCCTTGCCAACTACGTCTACCTTACTTACTAGCTAGCCTAAGAAGAGAAGTACTTGCCAGCAGTCCAAGCTCACCAGGACCCAGAAAAGGAGGATGCTGAGAAAAAGGGCTTCCGCCTGGAAGAATGCATTCCCTTATTGCTTGCGCCTAAACGACTTTCACAGTCTGAATTGAATTGAAACCGTAGCTTTTTTCTTCGTTTAAAAACCACCATAATTGGAACTCATCGGAGAAAAAGAAAGAACTATCTTGGCTCTCTCATGCCTATCCATGTTTTATCCAGCTAAACTAACCTGCTGATTCAATGAGTCCTATTACGGAACCTGCCTTTCCCGGCCCAATCACTACTGAACAACCTTAGCAGCTTGATTCTAAGCCCTGGAATGGAAGAACTTAAGAAAGCCGACGGATATCAAGACGTAAACTTCTTAGAGCTACTTGAAGCTATACTCAAAGAAGGCCTACGCTTGACTTGTTCCTCCATTTGATAGTTCCGTTCCAGCTAGCGAGAGCACTACTTTACATGATAAGCGGCGAGTTTTTAGGTTCAGTAACGAACGATTGGGGATTTCGAAGATCCGATCTTTTCACATGCAATCCTCGATGAGATGATTCAATTAGGCCCGTTTTTGATCCTGAATGAATGGACGAAGGGTATCAACATTCCTTATTTGGCTTGTCTATCTCTTTGCCTTTCGATTTCTATCTTTCTCTCAGAATCAGAAAGCCTGCTTCGCTTCCCAAGAGATTTAGGGAAAAGGGCCTTGTCGGCCACCGCTTGCTGACGACGGAACGCATCGTCAATTAAAGGGTCCTCGCGTTGGACTTAGTTGGAAAGGTAGGTGTTCGGCATGTCCCTTGGTTGCGAACTTTTTTAGTAGGGCGGGTTTGGAGATCCCATTCCTCACGTTTACCGTTGTCCCCAGACTTCACCCTTTCAACACTTGTATACTTTTTCATTTCAATAGTAAGGCGTGTCCCTGTCTCCAACAAGTGTGTGATCCACTGAGTGACTCTTTCTTACCGCGGCAGTCCCTATCTCTTAAAGCCCTATCAGACTTCCTCCCTCGAGAAGTGCCTTCCAAGACGGACTCCATGTGATCCCCTGACACATCGGGATGGAGCCAATCCGAGGTACATAGGTACGAATTAGACTCTCCCAGTCGGCAGTTATGTCATTAACGACATCTACCATCTGATCAGAGTCCGTCGGAGTCACTATTGATTCTACTACTTTATTTATTTTATTAGTAAATAATTTGGCTAAGGGTATAGCCCTTGCAAGAGTGAAGAATGATAAGTAGAGTTTCACTAGTAAGTCGGACGTCTCATCTTTCCGACTTTACTACGATGGAAAGACGGGATAATCCTAGGATACCCTGACCTCGTCAACGAGACAGGAAAAGGCAAGAGGCCTGTTTTCCGGGGCATAAGCTTGCTGCAATGACACAGCACATTTAAGTAAAGCGCAGTGAACAAGAAACCAGATTTCCGGACAAGCCTGATCACCTCCTTAGCAAACAAGTGCGCTCCGACACAGAGCTCTTTGTTGAGACCATCGGTCACTACCAAGATGACTCGATTAAGAACCATCTTAAGTAGTGGAAGACCTTCCAAGATCTTCTGCCACTTAATGGCCTTAAGTCGGAACAACTTGTCAAACAGGGTAAGGTTCATTTCCATAATTTATGTAACCTTCCTGGTCCTGGTTGGGAGCTGTCTCCACAGGACACGACCAAGTGAGCTAACAGGGGGTTTAGAGCTCCTCTTTTCAAGGAGACTCATCCACACCAGCGCCCCTTTAATATGATGAGGCCGCCGCGCGTGGCTTCCGGGTCACCTAACGCTACACCTCACTTGCTCCGTCCAAGAAGCCGTCTAACCTAAGGTAACTATTCGGAGAATAGGTTGTAACACCGGATATTCCGTATTAGTTGATGCAACTCTGACTAAGGTGGATCTGGATATGATATTGACCATAAAGCAAAGCGGATACTGACTTCGAAAGTGCTCTTAATCACTTCTTTCTTGGCCTTCTCTTCAATCCAATAGCAAGAGAAGGTAGAGGAAGACAAACCTTATGTCAAAGCTTCATGCTTACTTTTTTACCCTACTTCCTACATGCCTGATCTTAATGCTTGCTTGGAGAGCGCAAATCCTGTAGCGGTAAACCAATAGCAGCGGAAAGGCCGACAACACCTGCTTTTCCGTCTTGCCTTTGCTACTTGAGAGAATGCCTTGGGCCGAGACCGAAAGCAGCTCTTCCCCTCATCTCATTAGCAATAAAACCGCTTTAATCCATTATTTATCTAAAGCACTACTTTTTTTTCTTATTCAACCCCGAATTCTCTTTCATGCTTCAATCGAGAATGCTTGCTGTCAGGCTTTCGTACCGAAACAGCTGACTTGCTTGCATCCCTTTGATTGCTTAGTCTCTCCTCCTTGCTGCACTATTATGGTACATCGGTCTAATCCTCTGATCCCCCTTTCATTTACTTGTCTTTATCTTTCATCTTTCTATCCTATGCAATCAAAAAAAAAAGAGGAAGATTCTATGAATATCCCCATCCATAGTAAAGACTCTTCTCAAATACGCAGTTGCCAGATTAAACTAAACGAAGCCATTTTAAGTTTTATAATTAAACCTTCTTTATAAAGAGGATATGCCATATGGTGCCCCGAGGATTAGAGCCAAGAAATATACATCACATCGATCTAGCCTAATAAACAAGGCTCCATTCATACCGGCTTAATTCATTATTGCCTCCTACCGTATGGCATCTCCTCTACTTCAATTCAAACTAGCGCTTCGCCCCTTTCCTCTTTCTTTGCTGCAATAGATGAGATTGGCATTGGCCTAGTTCCAATCCTTTGTCAAGTCACTTAAAAGCAGCCTCCCTCCTCATTTGCTGCAGGTGAGAAAGGGCCTAGCTTTCCGCTGGCCTGATTAGTAGTCAGACTGATGATCTACCCGTCGTAGAGGGGGTAGACCTGCCGGCAACTCCTACGGCAAAAGAAAAGCGAACTCTTCCTTAACTTAAGCAGCGCTATGCTTCATCCTCAAGGTCAATGGTTCTAGCCTCCTGAACCGTCATAATGGACTTATAAAAAGCCTCTTCTGCCATTTTTACTTGGCTATTTGGGCCGTTTTACTCATTTCTTTGATTACCAGGGCATAAGACTGCCCGCTCCACCACGTGCATAAACTAATTATCTCATGATAGGCCAAAGCGTGACCTTTTTTCTGGCCAAACTCTGTGGCAGGGATATAAAAAAGGGTGTAATCCCTATTTATCTAAAGCGCTACGTCTTTTCCCGGCCATCATGCATCGCTCCAACCTCCTATTGCCACAGCTTTACAAGCCAAGCAAGAAGTTCAAAATATCAATAGGGACCTTACTGCCGTTCCCAGCTTAAGCGTCTACACCTCCCAACAAAGTGAATGTACCTTATGGAACCTCCGATAGGGACTTGGATGAAGCCCGCCGACCTTCTCCACCTGCTCTGTAGATGGAACCTTCGTAGAGCTACCACTTTCGATAATCATTTGGGTCTTTTTGACCCGGCCAAGGGCACACCACATTCGAAAGAGATCCCTCAGACTCCAGTCCTACCCCGTCTTCTTAGGATTAAGGTTGCAGCACAGTTTTATGTAGAAGTGGCTATGATAGCAAAGAGCAGAAGAGAAGAAAGATATGTATTATATATAATAAGAGAATAGTTGAGAGCACTGCTAGAAAGATAAAGATGGCGATAAGAGATTCGTTCTGTCTTTCTTCACTTCTGATCTTTATCTATGATATTAACTTGAACTTGAAGACGAGTCTTATTCATAACTAGAAAGCAGATCGAAAGAAGCATAGGTACACTGAACACTAACCCAATCCAGATGAAACTACTATTCTCGGAACCCAGCTTCTCTTTTTTAGCGAATAAAGATGGAAGTCGCTCTTACACTTACTATATTTAAAATCTTTCTAATTTATCATATGAAAGAAGGAGAAAGGGGGCTGCTACTGCAACCAAGCAATTGGTGCAGACGCTCTACGATGCAATCAGACAATGAGAGAGCGGACTCTCTTTCTCTAAGGGACACTTCCTCTTTTTATTTATTCCACCCCCTTTCGTCGGTTCCAGTAATGGGAGGGGGAGTACCATGTAGTTAGGAAGATGATCGATGCCTAAAGCATGTCTACTTAAGATCTCTATCCTTTCTGGTGATCAAGATATCCCAAGAAGAGAGACCTGACGGCGCTTACTATAAATCTATTCCACCGGAAGACTACCGCTTGATTTATCTCTGTCCACAGCCATGACTCACCCACCTTTCCATCCCCCCTCAAAGATCCACCCGATCGATGAAGACTTGAACCGAACTCGCAGTGATCAAATCGACTTTGGAGAGTCAATCCTCAGGGCAAGCCAAAGGAAGGACGGGATAGAGCTCAAAGACAGGCTGAAGGCAGAGAAGGATAGACGAGACAAGGAAGCAAAGGAGAAAAGAAAGATCGGAATAGAGGTAACGGTGGAACGAACGGTAGACCCAACTCTGTATACTTAGCCGGAAGCAGGGCATTCCACCGATTCCACTTAGGGAGAAAGCCTTTCCCGTATCTATACCTGATCTGCTAATTTCTATCCGGTAGACTTGGTAAGGTAAAAGGGCCCCGACTTATTTGATTTCCATCATTCGAGTTCGACCGCAGCTGCCCCTTTTGTGTTTTGGGGGGATCAAGTTCCTTGCCAACTATCGACCCCGATCTCTTTTCATTTTTGGTATTACTAGCCTAGCCTTCGTAAATCACACTAAAGCAGAGCACCCAACTATGGCAAGGCCCCCTTAAGTAAGGGTTAGGTTAGTCAATCCGGCCCGAGACGCGTTCGTTGACAAAACCGCCGTAGGAATGGAGACCTTTCAATAGAGCGGAGGCGAACTGATCAAAGAGAAAGAGGCCCTACTCACTACAAACGAATACACCACAAGATCGAACTGCACTCATGCCTCTCCCGCATCAAGTTGACCGACCCCCTACTTCTTCTATCATGTACGTAGGTAGGGTCCTCCATTCTGATTGGTATATCATGAAAAAATAAAGCCATTTGCACCAGGCGCACTGCGCTTTCCCTTGCCTAGATGTTCGCCTTTCTAAGTCAAGTAATGGTGACCCGCCGAAGACTGGAGCCTCAAAACATGTTGACGAAGACCCCCGAACTGAGGGTTCGATCAGTAGAGGGGACGACTTTCCCTCCCCGGAAGAAGAATAGCCCCGCTCTCTAGCCGACTGATCCCGTTGATCATATAACTGGGAGGGAACGTGTCACATTAGAGGTGAACGATCAGAGATGTCCGATAATTACCACGATGAGGCTGGTCCCTCTTTGATTTTAGTAGACTAAGCTATGAATATGAATTCAGAAATGAATGCCGGGCTCTTTCTTTCACTGCTAACCCCAATAAGTAAGTTTATTAATGCTGATATTTTCTGTTTCGTCGAGCCCCGAGCTTGTGGTCCTCCTTTGAGTGTGGGTTCCATTGGATGAATCTCTCAAGTCAAGGTTCACGTACATAGCAGCAAGAATGGTGCAGCGCCTATTTCTCTCGCTCGGGAGCCAAAACGAACACGCCTGCTACCTACTGTACTGGACCTTCGACCAGGCATTCTACCCTTGTCGAATCGGAACCAACCACCACTGTATTGCGCTCGAACAGTTGAGCGGCCGCCGGCCAGCAACTTCCGTACCGTACACAGATATCGATTCATTCTTCGTACCTGGTCCAACTTCACAACCCTTCGCGGGTTGGTCAGAAGTCAGTCTTGTTTGGTAAGACTCTATTGAACAAAGAAAAGAGAGTGCTCGACCGGAACAACGGCCAACAAAGACCGTAATTACATAGATAACTGCTCCTCCCTTTCTCCGTCTTTAAGGCTTTAAGGTGAACCGTATGGCGGCCGGAAAGAAAGACGACCTCACCTTCTCGTAGATGGTGTCAGTGAGAGCAACTTGAGTATCTCCCGTTGACCTTCTTTTGTAGATAGAATCTTCAATGAGTGGAAACAACTTACTAATAAAGGTGCGCTTGTTGAGTAAGGCCGTTTTCTTGCAGGAGTGCTAACGCGCGCCCTTATTCTTCGCTTGCTCCGCAGTACGAGCCTCATACAGAGCAGCGCCCCTTTAATATGATGAGAAGAGGGGCCGCCCTCTTTTCTGCACCAATCTTTATTTACTACTATATTACTATCTATATTTTTTGGGGGTGTATAGCTCAGTTGGTAGAGCATTGGGCTTTTAACCTAATGGTCGCAGGTTCAAGTCCTGCTATACCCAAACCTACCTTACACTATACCTATTAATTAATAAGGATGCGTAGTAACGTTCAAAGATCACTCTTTGGCCTTCTCGCTTCAGCGACTTCGCCCTTTAAGTGAGAAGGGGGTGAGGTAAGGAGTAGTATAAGAGTGGCTCGGTCATCAATAGGCCTCTCCTTATTGGATTCATTCTATAGGGCGGGGCTGCAGACCAACAATCCAGCAAAAGGGCTTAAAAGCTCCTTTATCAAACCTTCCCCTTTTCAAAAAAATAAGGTAAGCATCAAAGCCCAGCAAACCCAACCTATACAAAGAGCTCTTTTCCACCCCTACGCTATAACAAATTCTCAGCTTGTAGAAGCTGGATGAGACCAGAAGGTAGTAAGCGAGCTATCCCTATCCATTCCGCTTTGTTAGTTCGTGATATCACCCTGTCCACTGCACTGACCGTGTTCCATCCGCTGACCCGAGGCAAAGAACTGAAAATCCATTTCGTGAGGAGGAGGAAGCATGCTCTTAGTCGAACTGCTGCGGTTGTGTCTTGTGTCGGCCTCGGTTGCCAGGAGCTGCACCGGAGACTTTAAAGGATCGTACAATTAAGTATCGTAGAAAGCCCCAAACCAGACCTATTATTGAATGCATGAGGAATGGAAGAACGGTTGGTGAACTCAAAGTAAAGGGCCAAAAGGACGAGCAAGAGTTGGTCATTCAAGAAGCTTTGGCTAGCCAGCTTGACTTATAAAAAAAGAATAGAAGGAAGGGTTTTCTTTCTAAAGTAATCGTGATGTAGAAGTCGGTACAAAGATGACAAAATGACTCCTAGATCAGTCCCATCCAGTCCTGAGATTCGGGCCTGAAGGGAATGCTGGTATAAGAACCCCGCATGGCAGTTCGGAATTCCTCTGGCTGTCTTCCATTCGTTCATTTATTTCGTAGAGCGGGGGGATAGGTCTTCCGTGTGGAGAACCATTTCCATAGCACTATGTCGTAGAAGTTTCAATTCACCCCTCAACCATTCAACAGAAGCAATAGCAAAGAAAGCAGCAAGAGTGGAGAGAACAAGCTCTTCAAGCTCAGCTTCGGCAACTCGAGAAAGCAATTCAGTTTGTGAGGAACCTTTCTGGATCTGCTTACAGCTAGCGAAGAGGAAAAGGAATGCTTGTTGATTGGACTGATGCGAGATAGCTAGATAGAGAATGAAAAAGCCTTAGATGAACTACAAAATAGAGGTCTTTCCCCGGATTGAACTCACAGAGATGGCTAACAAAGGGTATTGATGTTAATATCATTAGAATGGAATGGAGGGGAGGTGCTCTAACCACTAGAATGAGAATGGAGTCCCACTTTCCCTCGGCACCAAGCTACGAAGCCAATTGATCTATCTTGGGATGCTTTCCCGTAGATGAAGAATAGGATGGATCGGTCTATGCCCACTCACTCATTCTTTTTTGTTTGAAATGAGCCTGCGGCATGCCTTCTACGCGCTATACCCACTTGATTGAATGGCTTTGCCCTCTTCCTTGGCTTCAATCTCTGTTCCAGTAGAAGAAGAATAGGGCGCTTAGCCGGGAAAGAGCTTCTATCGCTAATGGTCACCGATCTAGGGCATCCTAACCTAGGGAACTCATCTATGGAATCTAGGCTCCTAGGACATAAAGGAAATGAGGACTTGTTCTGTTCGTCTATCGAGCATCTCCGTCTCTAGCTCTGGGTTCTCAGTTCGCTAACTAGTGTCAAAGAAAGGGTTTAGCACTTCCATTGGTCCATAGAATACCGAATCACTGACAGTCGACAAGACAGACTGATTTCACTCCCTCGATGGAGATTCATCACACTCTATGCACTAGCCCTTTTGTCAATTCATTAACGGACAGAAGCAGATTGAATTCGATAATAAATAATAATAAGGGTAGGCAAGGCTTTTTTTTTTAGCCCGTCCTTCTTCAATCAAGTACGAAAACAACACAAACTGATATGATCACACCCTGCTAGCGCCTCTCAGTGAGAGACCTTCTTTGATCTGTTCTCGTATCGGATGTTCCGGTTCACTCAGATTCCAATAAGATGGTATGGTATAGTAGGGTTTAATGGGCTGAGCCAGATGGATGAAATCTAATCTTTTCCTTTTCCCACAGCTGGTTCATCATCCCAAACATCAGGGACAACCTTCCATTACTTGTTCCGCTGAAAGATCAGATTGCTTGGTTCGTAGTTTCAAAGTCAGGGAGGGTGAAGCACGTGAACCTTGGTCAACAATCTTTCGCAGTCAAAGAAAGAACAGAAGCAGACATCATTCAATAAGAATGTGTGTATGAGTTACGCTCTTCCGAGAAGAAAGCAGAAAGCTAGTCTTTGAATCGCTTAGGATATGCATTGGTTGTTCTTCCCTCAATAGACAGATACGATAAAGAAAGATCTCACTGCTGGGAGGTGGAGATGGATAACACCCCAAAACAACTAAAGGCTGACCAGGTCGAAGAGGGAAGTAACTCGTAGGATAGGAGTCTCCCTTTCCCTATATATAGCCGGTGAGTGAATAAACAACCACAGGAGATCAGCCTTTCTTTACTCTTTCCAGCTGAAAGAGAATCTAGCTAGGTTCGTAGTGTCAAAGACAGGAGGTTCACAGCACTTTACCTTGTTGTTCAACAATCTTGATACCCATCAAAAGCAGTCCGTTTCCTTGAATGACCTTAGGAAGGGCTCATATGCTTTCAAAACGAGATCTTCTGTTGTATGTAGAGATTCACATAGATAATGTGTCGTTGCCTGTAGCCTGTAGAAGGAGTGGGAGGATGGTCTTTCTTTGAGTTCGATAAGCAGTAGCAGTGCGTGAGACAAAGGAACGAGGTCACAAAGCCAAAGCATTTTCACATTTGATGTCATTGCCACTCTCATCAATCAAATGATTCAAATAATCTTGTATATAATAATATATAAGGGTGTATGGGGATGAGCAGAAAGACAGAACACCCATACATCATCTTCATCCCATGCTTGGCCCATCTAGGGGGCAGCATCAGAGGGAAGGAAGAACGGGTGTAGCACCTTTCCCTTGGTCAATCAAATTCGGATACCAACTGAGTCCTTTCCGCTCTCCGTAGGGCAAGCTCTAGCTATAGTAGTTCAGTTTTCAAAGCTTCTGACTGTTCCGTTCCCGTCCGGGTTAGTTCAGATGGATCGAGTAATTACATTATTATATAAGAAAGCAGCCAACCGGCCGCTCTTCTCTGGTTGTTCGTACTTGTCCGGTGCTTAGTTCAGATTCAGTGACCAGTGCTTGTCAGGAAAATGCTGTCTTTGAATGGCTGACCCGGCTAAGCGCTTCACAATGCGCCCAGTGACAGTGTTCGATTTCCGTGCCTGTCTACAGAACAGGAACGAGGTCGTCAAGAAGGTTTCAATCAGGTGTCTATCCCCACCTCAATCGGTTCTAGATTCAACATATACTGTGCTCCGCCTCCAATTTAAGTAAGATCTCCTCGTTGGTCGTATGACCAATACCCCTGTAACTTCCATCAATCCAGCTGGTAAGTTGTTTCTTTTCGTTTGTGCATCTTTCTCCCTTTCTGTTGGTCAACAACCAAGCACACCTCACTTTCGTTATTCACTACTCCTACAGGCTTGACGGAGTTCAGTCTGTCTGGAGGGAATTGTTTTTTATAAGAAATCATGCAGCCACATAATCCATTAGTGCCGGAGAATCAATTAATCCTCAATAATGCTCTTCACTCTATTTGTCAACAAATTGAAACAGTTCATGGCACAGAACTTCTACCGAGGCAACAAAATCCACTCTATATGACTGCTTTAAATGTGACAAGAGAAGCCTTAACCAATACGGTCCAGCACCTTTGCGAACGACATAATTTTGCTCTTCCCCCAACTTGGACCTACCATCAAGTCATAACTGAATTGCTTGGGGATGATACGACCCTAAAAAATTGGGTTTCTATATTAAACAACATCACTCAGATGGGACTCGCGAGTGATGAGTTCCATCAAATCACTAATCTTTTCTTTTTAGCGGGGGGTGGGAATCTAATGTAAATCAAAAAATAGCATCTTGTCAGTCTCACCAACCGTCTTGTTAGCAGCTGCTTATGAAAGAAAAAAGAGTCCAATGTCTTTCTTGATTGGTAAACCCAACCAGCGATTTACAACAAACAAGTCTTTCTTCATTGCTTCAAGTAAGTCAAGCGGATCACTTGGACTGTTCATATATATGGAGAGAATAGAGGAGAAGAAAAAGAAAGAGATGAGCATCTATTTGAGTCGATCATTTCCAAGATCTAATTCCAGTTTATTCTTATGTAGTGGAAAGGCCTTACAATCTGAAGTTTTACGCTTAGGGGAAGAAATGTTCTTGGTGGATGCAGGACCTGGGACCCCCAGAATTTGTATGCA
>JALJEV010001125.1:142500-152500 GCA_026586105.1 Hylodesmum podocarpum
CTTATCTTAGTGGCAAGATGACTTCTCAACAGGATATTAACGCGCTTTCTCAACCTATCTCAGAGGATTCCATTTTTCCGTTCCGTAAGGTCTTTTTTTATTTAAGGCTCCAGGACCAGATAGGAAAGCATTGAGCTAGGATGACTTCACTACCTTAGTCTATTCACCCTCGGATCAATTCACTGGCTTGCTTACTTGCTTGGTGCACACTGACTTGACTGACTGAAGACCGGAATGGACCAATGCGAGATTGACTAAAGAAGGGCGCCAAGGAAAAGGCAAACTAGAGAAAAAGCCAAGCTGACTGAATGAAATGCCGCAGCTGACTCTGACTCCGGTTTGGTACCTATTCCATATCTGAAGATTGACCACAGCCTAATTTAATGCCTTACCGCTTTAAACTTTGCTTGGAGTTCGATCCGCCTATGAACTCTTCTTCATACGCTTACTCTCTTACCGGAAAGGCAACCCAACGAAAAGAGTCTTAGTCCACCACAGCTTCGTCCCAAAGCTTCGATGGAGATGCCAGGGGCTGAAAAAGTGGGAGTTACAGTATGTTCTTCTCAAGCCAAACCTTCCGAATGGAGGCGCTGGGTTTCTCTGGACTACTCTTCTGCCATTACCCTTGACATGAGAGGTATATCGTTACCTTTGATCTCATTTCCATTTTATTTTTGCAGAGTCTCAGCTCTTTCCTCGAGCCCCACGGGGTCCTCTCAATCCCGCTCTCTCACTTCTGCCGCTATAAGTGTGCTCCCCCTTTGTGCGCAGAACGCCGAGGGTGTTCAGGTCTTTCCCCTCTTTTATCTTATTGCTTTCTTTTCTCCATTTCTCACTTGGGTCTAATTGCCAGGTTCAAGCTACTGAGGGTTCACTTGAACCTGGCAACGGTCTTTGACACATCTATTAGCTGAAGAGGCCTAACGCTGGTCTTTTTCTTCTTCCTATGACTAGCCGATGTAGACTATATCCATAGCCTTTCATATTAGTTAGGGTTGTGTCCTTAACGAATTTGTGAAACTCGTTTAGGCGAATCGATCAATATAAGGGCTTATACACCTACCTTTGAATGAAAGAAGTGTTGATTGTATGCCTGGAAAAGAGAAAGAGTTACTTCCGGCGGTCTGACGATTGATTGCATTTGGTTCAATTTATCTTGCTTGAGAGGGCAAAGGCAGGAAATAGAGTATGGAGTTAGGGGCTTGCTTAATGGCTTTCCTTCCGGCTTCAATGCTCAAGGCATTTCTTTTTTTATTATGCTCTAGTGTTTGAATCATTTTTCTATCTATTCGTCTTTCTATTGATCTATTTGTTTTGCTATCATTCAGTATCAGTAAGATTTATTAGTATGTGGATTACGTGGCTCGCTCTCGCTCTTTGAGTTCTTGGTCTGAAGGTGAACGAGCTCTTGGTGTCGTAATTCCAACTCGCTTTCCTTGTATTAGCTACAGCCACCGAAGCATTCTTTCGTCAACACGAGTTAGCTATTCTCTGATCTTTGCCTTATTCTTACTTTTCGTATGTATTTTCAACCGCACAACTGGAACAAAACATTGCCTTGAAGAGCCTTCCATTCTTAAGCCAGCCAATCCAGTCAATAAAGGGGCGAAGCGGTGTGAACATGGCCTCATTCTATGACGAGTTGGAGGAGATAGCAGGCTACGGCGAGGAGCCGCCCTACGAGGAAGACCAAAGGGACACTGAGGTCCGAGGACCGGAGGCCCACGTATATGCACTCATGAATACTTATAAATTCATAAAATTCTTTGATCGTAGAGCAGGCACGTTTCGCCGCTACGCTAAAAGGCTATTATATTATGGATCACACGTCCAATTCTCTGGCTCAGAAAGGCTTTCGATGTTTTGATCCTTCTTCTCGTTTTCGCCGTCCCGGCATGTTACCTTCCCTTTTTTTTTGGAGTACCAGCTATAGTAGTCAGTCCACAGGGTCTACCTTTTGCGTCCCTGGTGAGGTTGGTTCATCGGCCGAGTCAATCCAGTTTAGAATCTTATTTTCTAGTGAGTTATAGAGCATCTAGTAGATAAACTACTAGCATGAGTAGTTAGACTACCCATACTCAGTTTACGCTGTTCGTGACAGCGATGTTCCAGTCAGACCCGTTCCAGAACCAATGAAAAAAACCCACTAGCGGGTAAACCTGTGCTTTAGCCCCCAGCAATAGATCTAGTGAGACAGGATTTTCCTTGCCTATGTTCCCCCTGAAGTGAGGCCCCACCGAATCGTCTGCTTAGTCTTCTTTATCTTTCCCGTGCTATCCAGAAGAGTGAGACATAAGTCTAAAGTTATCCCACTAGTAATGTGCACTATCTGACTTGTCCTTGGTACATCTTATATGAAGCAGTACTGTAGCCTTACAAGCTGCTTGAATGGGTAGCGGACTTTCTATCTACGCCGAGTTTTGATGCCCGACTCAAAGCCTCCTACTCTTCCCCTTCCGCGAAGACAACCTCTGCCGCCTAGTCTGCTAGCCTTTGTTTTGCTTCCTAAAGTGAGATGTCCAAGAGAAAAGGAACGAGGGGAAGAATCGACGAGAACATAAAATCGTGAATGAAAGAGCGTGACGAGACTTTCTCAATTCGAGATGTTAGAAGGTGCAAAATCAATAGGTGCCGGAGCTGCTACAATTGCTTCAGCGGGAGCTGCTGTCGGTATTGGAAACGTATTCAGTTCATTAATTCATTCCGTGGCAAGAAATCCTTCATTGGCAAAACAATTATTCGGATATGCAATCCTGGGCTTTGCTCTAACCGAGGCTATTGCCTTGTTCGCATTAATGATGGCCTTTTTGATTCTATTTGTTTTCTAACTTTCTTCTGAAAAATGCAGAATTAAATCCTTACTCCTCAGGGATTCGACTCTTATTATTCTTGGGGTCATAATTATTCTATCGTTTGTTATTTTATATGTTCATATTTGTATAGATATGGCTTTGATCTTAGTCCAAAGGGAAGACGTGGCTTCTATTACTATAGGGTTGCAATGCAAGGCCTACAGATTACTAAAAAATAAGTACTGTAAGAGCTGCAACTCTATTAGAAAGTAGAATTACTAACTTTTACACGAATTTTCAAGTGGATGAGATCGGTCGAGTGGTTTCAGTTGGAGATGGAATTTCTTTGTGTTTTGTCTCGAGAGGGTCCAAAGTAGCGCAGTGAAAGAGACATGAAAGCTTTCGCGCGGTGAAAGGAAGGCCTTTAGCGAGTAACCTTTACTTTGGTTGCTTCTGTGATAAAGGGGTGGGGAGAGGTGAGGAGGGCCCCATCGCTTGAGCTACATCCCGCTTTTTCTTTCTGAGTGCCACCTGGAAAGCGGGGTGCCGCCATATTGAAAGATTTTTAGGGACCGACACCGGACGGGCAGACCTCTAATCGTTGGATCCGGTAAACAGGGTAGCTCCGGGTACGCTTGGGGCTGGATTGAATCCTAAACATATTAAAGAGATATATGCGTCAACCAACTAAGACAGATTGAAGTAAGTTACAGGTTGGAAGAAGGAGATGAAATCCCTGAAGTCAACATGATCAGACAGAAATGAAAACCTCCCAAGGGCTCAGTAGGATCAGCCTACATTTGCTCGCTCCTCTGATTGAAAAAGGGTTGCTTCTACCGGCGTCATGATTCCCCCATCATTGCCTATCAACTCGAGGGTTCCCCCATTCGACAAACCTTTTACACGCCGCTGGCATTTGCTCCTTTGATTAAAAGAGGGATACTGAGGCCTGCTCCTGATTCAAAGTTCCCTATTATTGCTTACCACCAAAACGGCAAACCCTTCCGTCAGGGAGTAGAAGAAGATGGCCACATCTGGTGGGACATCTGCGAGTGTGAAACTTGCTACTGGAATGCACAAGAAACAGAGTGAGAGCTGCAAATGGAAAGAGAACGCCGGCCAAATCAAGAAGAAAGAAAAAGTCCACTCAGGAGAAAGAGAAAGGTATGAAAAAGGTGACCCTGAGGTCGATCTCCTTGGTGAACCTACAGGGAAGTTTGAATACTACGTTCTCTACTCGAAAAGGGAACTGTAGCGGAAACAACCACTCAGACGCCTCCCTTAGGGGAAGATCAAGTGTCTATTCCTTTCACAAAATCAAGCTCGCAGAATCGGAATAATCCAAGTGAAGCTTCAAGTGCAACACCTCTGCCTAAACCTATAGTAGAATCTCCACCTGGAGGTTAGCAGACACGGAATATAGCAGGTCTGAGGTAGGAGAATACCGCGATGCCTTGTTTTGTTGAGCAAGGATTTCATAAGATGAAGATAGAATGCGGTCAACCACAGCCTGGTTGGTGCACCCGCTGGGTCAACACAAAACCCGTTCCATGAGTACTTCGAGCAAGATTCTCACGGAATGGATGCTTGGGATTACATTGAGAAACACTATGGCACACCATCACTGACCGAACAAGACCGCATTGAGCAGTGTCATAAAGAACAAACAACTGAAGATTGGGAGAAAGGAGTAGACCCGCTCGACGAACTGCTGGTAAAGTATCCTTAAAATTATTCTCACGGGTTGGGCACCCAAGACTATGCGGAATATAGCCAGAGAACTTAACTCCTCTTCATTCGAGGCTCGACCGCCACAACAATTCAACAGTGAAGAAGCTTTACCAGAAGTCAATATGATTACGGAAGTCAGACTTGAGGAGGAAATGGAAAGCACCAACAGCGCTTAACAACTAGTTTGCTACCGTTGAAGAAAAGACGTTAAATGTGCCATTCGCAGCCGGATCAGTCTCATCTCTATCAACCTCTCCCGGGAGGGAAAGGACCTTTGAGTAAGAGAAAGAGGTTTCTGTATCGGACTTTGATGGGTGAAGGGCAGAGGGAGTTCCTCTTGTATTGTATGCATGTATATACACTGCCCGCTGCAAGCTAGCAAGGACGAGCAGTTGTCTTTATCCACTATTACTTGAAGTCCTTATATAAACACCCAGCTAAAAGAAGGGAGTCCTTAGCCGGTAATCAATCAATACTAGAGTGGTTCTGAGAAAGGGAGTTAAGAATGCGAGTTGTAAGTACTCCGGTAGGAAAGAAAGCAAAGATAGCCCCTTTTATATAGTGTGTTATTATCCGGTATGCAATCCTTCATCTAATAACCTTTTTCAGATCTCGTATTAGGGATACCCTTACTTAAGGAAGCCAGGACTCTACTAAGCGAAGCTACTTAATCTTAATCCTAGTTGTTATTCTATTGTATGCATTTAGATTAAGAATACCCGCCGCAGGGGGTTAGGGGGGATCAAAGCAAGGAAAGGAGATCAGATTTGGTATGAACTAACCGGAGCGAGCAAGCAACAAAACTAGAACTACTGGTGACTGACCTGTCCTACAACTTACTTGCTTTCGGACTTCCTGGCTGAAGAGCAAAGAGATATCTATTTTACAGTAAAGCTGTAGCTTCATCTCATCTTAGAATAGCTATTCCGCTCGCTGGCATATTAGGTAATAATGAATGAACTAAAAAGAAAAAGAGGAGGAAAGTTAAAAGGCAATCAGACTGGCTTACAGGCCAACAGCTTCAAAGCCTAGCTGACTAACTGCCATCCCTAACTCACTAGCTTTCAGAAGAGGGAATCCAATCCATAGGTAAAACTACTTGCAACAACTTCTTCGAAGATAAAGCTGCTGCCCTTCTATAAAATAAAAAGGATTGTCTTACTTTCTTTCCTACTTGACAGGCCAATTCATCAATTGATACTGAACGAGACTTTTGTCCATCTTTTAACTAAGATATCAATTGTACTAAATCCATTCCTTTCGCTGCTGACCATCAGAGTATATACTTTTATTTTTTTATTACTAAAAAACCAAACTGAAAGCATGGATGGCATTGAAGAGCTAGATCATAGCCGGTATCAGGCAACTCAAAGGCCAACCCAAGATCAGATGAATAAGATCGCTTCCTCTACTTGGAGGGCTGGGTGAAGGCAATGAAGGAAAGCAAAAATCGAACTCGAACGAGAGGCGACGGAGGCTGCTTTCTCAATAGGTGACGACAGGGCCAGAACGGAACGGAGGAGAACGGGATAGATGAATAGAATAGTTCCGCAAAAGCACACTCAAAGACAGGCGAGCCGAACCTTCATTAGCTGACTTGGGAATGAAAGAACTGGGCACTGACCTATCATTCCTACTCTTATGAAGGCGACAGACCAACGTGTCTTTTGAAGCTCATCTTTTTGCGTAAAACGAAGATCATTTACGTTCTAAATAAAACTATTTCTTCAATTAAGTCAGAAACGACTCATTCATCAACAACTGATTCAGAAAAATAGAGCTCAAAGAGACGGGGGTCCTGTCTTTTATGCATTTGGAATGGTAGCTTTGGTCCGTACATCGCTGGCATAACCATAAAAAAAGCTTAATATTAAGTTTGCGTGCCTCGTCTGCCTTAGACGAGTCGTATGCTTTGTTCATTTCGTAGGCATCGAGTGCGTATACCTAAGAGTACTCTTAAAAATGATCATTTATGCCCACTTTGAATGAATAGGAGGGAAGGGCCTATACAGATTCATCCTGTAAGGACGCCAGCACCTTTCAGCTTTCCAGTTTACCCAATCAACGCCCTCCTCCATCTATTCCCCATCATAGCACTTGGAATGACTTCCACAGACCTCCATAACGGCACTCTTGCCGAGAAAGCCCTTCCACATCAAAGGAACTTAAGCTTTCACTGACCCCACAGGCCTTTTTTGCTATAACACGAAAAAAATGCCTTATCGCCAATGATGCTAACCATACCTCACTTGTCTTAGCTGAGTTAATGGTTCAATTAAATCATACCTGCCCCGACATGTATAAAAAACCAATTACAATCACGCCACCGGATGACCTAAAGATCGCGTGGTTACGCCTTAGGAACCAGAGAGGCATATGAATATCTTTCCTTTAGACATTTAATATATCATTATATATATATAACCGAGATAAAGGATACCTATGAATGAATGCTATTCCGCCGGTCAGCTGTCAAACCTCTCGCATTTAGGAAATGCTTTCAGGAAGGGTGCCCCTACATTGGTTTAAACTCATTCCCAGCTGCATAGTGCCATCCTACCAGCGGCTCAGTCTCGCTGCCTTTCCTTTCTAGCTATCACTCTTTTTCCCCCAGAAATACATCACCTTGGCATTGAATAAAATGTCCCCGAGTCCATGTCGTGATAATAGAGCAAGGCCTGGATGTCGTTGTAGAAAGTCTAGCCCGAGGACCCCAAACAAGCTAGGTAACCCGCTAGGGCTCTGATCGTAAACTGGTTATATTTATCATCGAGATTGGTATTCAGTCTGAAAAAAATAGGTCGAACTAATTTCATATTAGAAAGAAAAAAAAGCAATTAATATTACTATATATAAGATTACTATATATATAATTTTGCTTCGATGTTCTCGTTCTTGTCCTTTCCTCATCCTTGCTGCTTTGTTTGTGCCTCTTGTGCTTTTATCAGCGCGTGGCACCCTGTAACAATGAATTGAGCTTGGCTCTGTCTGTCCTTCCGTTTGTCTTGCTTCATTTCTTTGCCTTTCTCCTTTTTATAAGGGGAGGAAGAAGAGAGTGTCTTGACTCGCTCTCCTAGTCTTTGACCAAGTCCCGTAGTCTTATTAAAAGTCCCCTTTCGCTTCAACTGTCCTGTCTATAGGTTCGATAGTGGGTAGCTCTGTTTCTGTATCTCGACCGTGGACTGTGACCTGGAGACTCTGGTCTCGCTTCGATGGTTACTGGTTGTTTGAATCTCTCCTCTTCTTTTATTTCGAGTGTTAGAGTCAACCATTTACTCTAAAGAGAGTGAGCGACCTACTAGTAGCTAGGAGTAGGAATGAGGAATATAATAGGCTCTTCTGTCTTACCGCTACGCCCCTTTTTTACTTCGAATCCCCGGGAATATAAATATATGCTGCTAGAAGAGGTTGCACGAAAAGGCCTAATGTCTCAAATAGGGGAATGCCAACGGCTCCCAATCTTCTTTAAGTCTTTGTCCAAAGATCTGCCTTGCCTTAAAGAGGGGACAGAGTTGACTGAAATAAGAGGGCTTTGCCTTTGTCGGAATAAGAGCTATTAGTATAAGAGAAAGGCATACGATACGCCATTTCCGGGCTTAGAGAAGAGGGGCAAGCCTCAACCTTAGAAGAGGGAAAGTGCTTAGACCGTTAATGCCCCATCTAGCGAGATAAAAAAAAGGACTTAGAGCCTTTATCCCATGGTCTTTCATCGGCTTAAGCCAGTCAATCTATCCAAAGAGCCTACCCTACGCCTCCCATAATCGATTCAGCTCCAGCAGCGCTTTGCTTCTTTCTTTCTCAATCCTGAATCCGAACTTGTTTCATCACGAAAGACGCTTTCTCAGTATCTATTCAATTCGGACTTCATGCTCACTTCTGAAATTAAGCTAATAAGACCTAAAGCTGAGCGACGAGTCCACTGGCATGAGAATCAAGCGAAGTAGAGCGATAAGCACACTATCGATTGATCCAAAGAAGCTTAACGACAACTTCCATTCATTCTTGGCCCAGAAGGAAAGATAATTTTACTGGGGCTCTATTGAAATAAAAATACTATAACTATAGCTTTAAAACTTCCTTAGCTTGCGTTTGTATTTGATGGACCTGAAATAGAATCCTTCTTTTAGGCTTTCAAAGCTACTGGCCCGGGAACGACAACTTCCACTGGATTAGATGTAGGGGAAGGCCCAATGGAACTGGCTCTTATAAGGTCTCACACAGACTCAGAGATTGCCATTTGATTTCCTCCTTTCCTGCCGGATTTCTTTTATCAGCTTGAAAACTTGTTAGCCTTACCTTAGGGCTGTAATTGGATTAAGTGAACTCCCTATTCTAGTATTCCTCCAAGGAAAGTATATTAGACTACTTATAGTATACAAGCCCGAAAGAGGTAGAAGGAAAGGAAACTCCCACTTATACTCCATGGGCAGGGGAGTCAAATAGAGCTCCTTCTTCAGAAGCAGGGACTTACCTTAAGACTGAAACTTTTTTTCCCTGGGGAGTCATCCGATGAATTGATTGCTGTCCTTGGGGTTTTAGTTCTCGACCATGCGAGCTCTGCTACATTCATTGGAAGTTCACTTGTAGGCATTGGGATCAAGCTTAAGGAAGTGAGAGATCTAGTTGCAGTCCTTAGGGAAGTCTGTGGGATAAAGATTACATACCTCGCCTTAAGCCCATCGCCTTCCATTCTTTCCTACGAGTCCGCTTCTATTTAAGCTATTCCCTATGTCCCGTTCGTGTGAGTCTCCATTAGTAGGGTTATCCGTAAACCATTCCGAAAGCATTGGCTAAGCAGCGGAGGTAAGAAGGGCCCTTCTTTTCTTTCTCCTTCGTAAGAGCGAGCTTTGCACCCAAAGCAGCATCCTTTCTTTACATCTTAGATGAAATGAAAGACCTCTTCCCTCTCATTCTTTTGAAGACGGTGCCATGATTAAGATCCTTTCATTGCACCATCTTACAATCTTGATATCCTCCACCCTGGACGTCCTTTTCTTTGAAGAAAGCCTCTCTCTCTTTTCGTCCAATAGCTAAGGTTGTCCGATTCGACAAGGGTAGAAGTCCTATCCGACCCAACCCCAGAACTAAAATAAATGGCGATATCTAATAAATCGTCTCCATTTTTTCGAACTAATTCATAGGCGCAGATGATGAGATTATAAGCACTCCTAACTGGAAGCTATAGTAAAGGTCTCTGGATTCCTTTTTCTTTTAAAGAAATAAAACCTTAATTAAAGAGCATACTGCGTGAAGAGTTAACGTAAAAAAATCGATGGAAGCTGAACTTGAATTGAATTACTTATAAAAAAGATAAGTCTTTTTTTGATACCTTTCGATCTTGGCATGGCTCAGTGACGTTGGCTTAACGGTATGCTCGGACTTCTTCACAGCAGTTCCCACCAGACTTTAAGTCAAAAAGGCGGTCTTCGCCATGGGAGCCTTTAAAGCCCCCTGGCCGGACGGTTTTAAGCCTATCT
>JALJEV010001125.1:157500-277500 GCA_026586105.1 Hylodesmum podocarpum
CCTTAGTCCGATCTAGCCTGATTGAGAGGGTTGAAGACTCCTTTTATTTTATTAATGCAATTTTGAATTCCACGGAACTTTCTCGATTCCAACGCAACTTATCCTTTTGGAGCTGACGTAACAAACTACGCGAGCCTCCCGACGAAGCCAACATAAATCCTATCCGAATAAAAAAAAGAAAAGGCAGTTTCATTATGGTGGTATACCAGCCGCCTGTTCTGGAACTTCCAGTTCCAATCGAAGCATATCTATCCGTAAATGGATTTGTATGTATAGCCACTTCAGTCGTGCTCGTTGTTTCTCTAAAGTATCTTTTTTCTGGGAACATGATCAACAAACAATTATTATGTTCGCGATTTTTCATCCACCGATGCAGAAAATTTTCAAGTTTTCCATTCTCATATGAGGCCGGAAAGTTTATTGGCAACAGGTCGGCACGAAGTGATTCATCATGCTCAAACATGAGGCGATCATTCGTTAGGGACGGTTTATAGATCATCAAATTCCCACAAATGGAATGAGAAGTGGGTCCATGTAAATGATCGAGACCTCGGAAACAACAACGCTCCTTCCCCATATGGAGTTCGGAACCCAAAGGCAATCGTTGAGTGAACTGTATCTTCTTTGTGTTAGTTGACCTAAGCCGCACCATTATGGGGTGGGGCTCGGACTCCGAACCGTACGTGGGGCGAGTTTCTGCCTCATACAGCTCGGGCCGAAGACCGGGGGAAGTTTAGGAGAGATGGGGAGACCCAGCAGCTGCCGTATCGGACAAGGATCGAATTAGCAAGCCTAGCAGAGTCCCCTCTAGCAGTAGCACTATAGTCCGTCCTTATTTATTCGCAAGGAAGTATCCGCAAGTCAAAGGAAAGCGAAAGGTTTGCTCGACTGAGAGAGCGAGTGGTTAGCCGGTCCCTTTCAAGCAAGAAAATCCGATTCCAAACAGGGATGTCGGTTCGGCATCATAGACCTCGGATTCTTTTCCGGACATGTGTCCTAGCTCAGAGAAACAGGATTTCTCACCTTTGGAAGCAGCTCGTAGAATAGAACAGGCAGCTTTCTTGACTGACCTGCTGTCACATCTCGAATCGGTACAGCCATTCTCTTGGAAGACCTTCCTCACAGGACTCTCAGCATGCTACCAGTCCGATCTAGCTGGAAAAGTAGTTCTTTCAGTCAAAAGTTTGATGCACTGGCTAGCCTAGACTCCCAATCATTCTGGCACTGACGGGATAGACTGAATCAGGTAGCAGTGACTTTCTAGCAAGAGACTTTTACTGATCTGCCTCTCCTAACGGCTTGTACCGGTATTCTAATAATGGCCAATCCAGAGAGCTAGCCTGGCCCAGCTTGACAAGAGGATTAGGACAGCTTTCAAAGGCTAGAGATGGACAAATGCAAAATGTCTTTGAGAAGGAGCAGCTTATGACGAGAAGGGCTTTTAACTAACTCAAAGGAAGGCTCAGAAGAAGAAGAATCCTCATTAGTAGCAGCAGCCTTGGAATGAGTTTGAGGTTGAGACTGGGTTTGACTACCTTTAGGTGTGTTCTTGCGAGGAGGCCGAGTGAGACAGTCTCGAATTCAATTCCCAGGCTTCTTTCAGTAACAGGAATGAATTCGATGAGCCAGAATAAGGTATAGAAGAAGTAGCCCTCACTAATGAAGTTCATTGTCATTTCATAGTTCCAAGTTAAGTCTCTGAAGAGATTAGTTCTGCAACAGCACTATACAGTGTAGGCAAGGGGCTGCGATGGAGTAAATAGGCTCGAGCAGGCTCAAAATCATCAGTGAGAGCGAGAGTCAAGAAACTTCTTAGCATGAGCGGAATAATCTCCAAAAAACATACATAGGACAACAAAGAATATAAGTTGAGAATGTCCAGGTTGCTCTTTCATGTCGTGCAGGTTAAGCATAAGCTCATACTGACGAACAAGGTCTGCAATAGTCTACTCTACCAGGCCCCAATTGCCACAATTAAAACAGATCCTAGGAAGGCTCTCCTACTCCATTTACCACACAGTTAGCGCTCTTTCGATAGAGATATACTTTTATAGAGAAATGCCTTCTATCTACGTCAAGAGTGCGCCCTGTCTTCTGTCTCGCCCTAAATGGAATGGCTCTCTTAGTTACGCTGCGCCCCGGTCTGAGTCCCCACGTCCGCTCTTCTCCGCCCGCAACCCAAGAAGTTGGCTTTGCCAACACAACAACATTAGGGCCGTCCCCTTCATTCTATGCCGACCCCGGCCCGGGGCTGGCTTTTTGGGAAGCCCGTTCCCACCGCGCTCACGGCCCGGCTGGCCTTCCAGCGGTAGTGGGAATTCTCCCGTTCCCTGGTCAAAGACTTGGTTGGATGCGGGATCTACTCCACGAGGAGCGGTACGGACGTAGATGATATCATCACGACCTCTCTTTTCGTACCGCTAGGGATGCTTAACGCCACTTCGCCAACTGGCGTTACCTGCGCTTTCGTGTCTCTCAGTGTGGTCAGCACTGGGTGTTTCCGAGCAGCGAGGCTTACACCCATTCGCATTAGTTCATCCAAAGTTCCTTACCCTTATGCACGAATTATTGAATAAGCCATCTTCCTATCAAGGTTAAGGAGTCAACTGAGCATCTCAGCGGCGGGATTGAATACCCGGATCGAGTCAGAGTTCACGCCGCCCGCCCTGAACAAATAGGAGGCGTGGGCCACAGGTCGCACATAAGCCGCCGGGTCGCACGACAGAAGAACACCCAACATACAGATGCACACTCCAAAATGTGAAATATTCATCTTCATTGGAGCTTTTTGGTGGTAGTCGTGACCAACAGCCGTCAGCTGTCGGCTCGTTGGTAAGGCGAGAGCTTCAAGCCCGATTTCAGGTTCAGGTGGCACACCCCCCACACAAGCACCACCCGACGAAGGGGGGACGGGGAAAGCTACAGGCCCAAAACCTTCGACCCTTCTTTCTAAATGGGGGTGCCCGGAGCACCCCATCTTGTCATTTCGTTGTTGCTCATTCCCCTTAGGCCGAAGTGTTTGGCGTTTCCTTCTCCGCGCCCGCTCACGCTTTGCTGACCTATCGCGTGGTAAAGAGAAGAGAGTACGAAAGAATAGTAAACAGAGCACACCGCAGAAAGATTCTAAATATGAGAAGTCCCCCTTGGATTCGAGAAGAAGGAAATGAAGAACGGGAACGAAACGAAATGAGGCGTTTCCAGCTCTAGTTTCGGATGAGCTTCTCCCAATTATGTCTGGTAATAGAATAGGGCGGCTTGCTCTGACCAAGACTCCACTTTTTGCTCCGTCCATGGAGCGTATGAATTTCCTGGAATGTAGATAGACCAAAAGAGGGAATGAAGGGATAAGAATAGGAATTATAGTCCCATTGGAAAAAGGGGCACCTGTGGGAACATCTCTACTGACGAACCATTTCAATAGTAAGGGTGCTGCCGTGCCACGAGGCACGACCATAGAAGTAATGAAAAATAAAAAGTTATGTAGTTGGACCATCTGCTCTATCCGTTCGAGTTTCGCTTCTCTAGAGAAGATGAGACGCTAAAAATGAAAGTGTTCGCAACGCATACCGAAAGGATACCAATGAAGCCGACCATTAATGACTAGTTCGAACACCAGGAGCGGTCTGATCCCTGATTTGATCAAACAGACTGCTCTTAGAAAGATGAAAGAAAAGCAAACTCTCCAAATTGTTGACCAAGCAACACTAGCGGAACAATCTCAACTTCTTACCAGCCGGATGGTGCGCAATGAAGACCAATCCGCGAGCTAAACTAGAACATCCAATAGCAGACAAGCTTGCATCTCCGTCTTGTCCCGAATCCTTATTTTCTTTCTCCTACTAGCCAATCATGCAGTCTATAGCTCTACTTTACTACGTCTTGCTCTTGTTTTGTTCGATCACAAACAGTCAAACCAGCTACCGAAGAAGAGATACTCAATTTGTTACCATGACTGATAGGATGATCAAGCAAGGCAGTTCATAGACAGTTCTGCTTCTCCTCTTAGTTAGAGAGGAGCAGAGACCGCTCGATCTTATCTTGTTGGTTCTTCTTCTTTTTTGTCGAATCTTAACCATGAAAGTCAGTCAATGTTGGCTTCCTCTCAGAGTTGGGATCCTCACGACCCTTTCCTTGATTGCCTGAGTGAGGATCGGAAGAAGCTCAGCTGCCAATGCAAAGTCCGCTTAGTTCAAAACTCTGAAAGCCGAAGGGAGGAAGGCATCATAGGTTTTTTTTTCTAGGTTCAGGGGCGAATCGCTAAAGGTCGAAGTCAACGGCATTTGAAAATAAGACTGAACCCGCCCATCTCATCTTGATTTAGGGGGGGATACAGGGATAATTTTATCTTCTATCACGCCATTTCTTTATTAGTAGCGAGTAGCAAGAAGAGAAGCTACAAGCATGAGGTCTCACCTTATCTTATAGGTCATATCTTTTTTATTAAAAATTTAAATCGGCCAGGAGCCTTGGTTCCACTCGACCGGAGATACGACGTCATTTATCGAAAAGACCTTTAACTAGCCTTTCTTTCACCCCGATTTAAAGCAATGAATGGGATCGGCTTACTCCATTCTTATAGCGGAGAGAGTTGTTTTGCCGATCCGTCTTTTGTTTGTTTTGAGATCTTTCTTCGTTAGATTAGATCTGGCTTTCAGGATTTGCTAAATTTTATAGATTATGGATAGAGATGAATGCTTTGTTTGATCAATTGATGTAGGTTCTGAATCCCGGTCAAGGCGGGGCATCATGAAGAGAGATTATATTGTTGGCTACCCCTCCGTTTCCATTGAAGAAGATCCAAAGAGGACCCGCGTCCTGGAGGGTCAGTCAGGTGGATGGTTCGTGGGCCTTCTGTATTTGATGAAGAATTTCTTAGATATTGACGCCAATTGCTGGCTCTGAATAACCAGCCCGGTAATAAGTTCAATTCTTCCATAACATAACGGGGCGGGGTTGCGCGCGAGCCGAGTGACGGAGGTGCACAAGAGTACTTCGCGCCACAACCATCTCTTTTTTAGAAGTTCTACGGACCGATGCCTGCAGCTTCATCTGGGAGAAAAGAATCATAGATATGCCGGCCATTAGAAGGAAGAACCGCCATAAAAAGATTCCTCGTGTATCATCTGTAGCAAAACTATGAACGGAAGCTAGCAATCCGGACCGTATTGAAAAGGTTCCTGAGACACAGCATGGAAGAGTCACAATATTCAGAAACGAGATCCAAGAATGAAGAAGGGGTAGAATTACGGAATGAATACGAGCTGTGGCTAATACCCAAGGCATAAAAGAAGCATTTTCTACGGGATCCCGAAACCACCAGCCACCCCGACCTAATTCATGATGAGCCCACCAACTTCCTGGCATGATGCCCACGGTTAAAAACCACCGACATGTCAAGATCCAAATTCTAATCTGTTTCTGGTCCTGGTCAGATACCACTGTGTTCGCGCCGGCGCTCCAACAAAGAGGCGAAGTAGTGGCATCTTTTTGTTCATTACGAACGACACGCTTCGCCTGCTCCCCCCCCGTGTCCACTAGCGCTCCTGTCCAGAGCGAAGAGAAGGCGAAAAAGCGCCGCCAAAGCAGCATGAGCAGGCTTCTATTGCTACGCAACAAGAGAGCTGGATAGCATTTTGCGACCACATGTTTGAATTTTTTGGTAAAAAGCTCGCTTGTTATACGGGATCCGACGCATCCAGCAGAGCGAAGCAGCGTTCCCTTCTTTTCGGCGGCATCCTTCCGCATTGGCGGCGAGTGGAGTGCCACAATCCCATTCATCATTTTTGATCTACATAATCCAAAGCCCATAGCACTGGCGACGTCTCCGGCATAAATGCAAGGAGGATGTATAGCTGATATAGGATCTTGTGGAACAGGATTTGATTCTGCAAGCGGTTCGGTACGAACGAAGAAATTTCGAACAAAAGGATCGGAACTCGCTGATAGGAAAGGAGAGAAAAACAAAGCAATGCCAAGAGCTCCGTCAATCCGCTGTTCATCGATAGACGAAGCTCTCTCTTTATCATCTCGTGCCAGATGCAACAAAGGATGAGTCCTTCTTTTTCCTTCTCGCGAACCACGGGAGCGCCTAGCACCCAGAGGAGCAAAGCTCATTTTCGGGTAAAGCGGCGCATAAAAAAGGGCTGGCCCGTCAAACGTCCGGTTCCTTCGCGAACGAAGTTCAGAATCAACAAGGGTTCGTAGAACGAAGGGAGTGTACAACTGGGGCGCAGCCCCACTTTTTTGTTCGTAACGAGGGAGAGATAGAATGGAGTTCTTCACGAAGTTCGAGACAAAGTAATACAAAACTTCTCTATGGCCTCCTCGTTTTGAGACATTATGGCTTTGGGGTCGACCCCGGTAACAAAGAAGGAATCCATAAAAACGTGGGATCCGACACCATGATAAAATACTACCCTCATGATTAGACCATGTCCCTGAGATTTGATAAAAGAAAGGTGCATTAGCGGTTAATACGTTGTAATTGGATAAGTTATTAGGAATATGACGGAACGAAAGACCAAGGAAAGAAAGAAGAATGCACCAAAATGCAGGTGCTGCACCAAACGCTGGTGGTTCTTTCTTGTTGTAAGTGAATGCAACGAAAAGACCCGGAAATAACGATAAATGAAATAATTCATAAATTATTGACATTTCGTGCTCATTTCAAAATTTCTGCTTTGTCCCATCATCCGGTAACCACAGGACAGGATGATCCACAAGAAAGGTGGCAGGATTCGAACCTATGGCCGGCCCGCCCCTGACCTGCTGGGTTGGGTGGCCGGGTTAGCACCCCTCGTGGAAACTGGCATACCTCTCTTTCTTCTCTTATTTTATTTCTAGTTAAGATCTTCTTTCATACCTAAACCTCTCTCTTATATACGTTAGGACCAAACTCAACTGATTCAACTCAAGCAAGATAAATTGAACCAAATGCAATCAATCGTACGCTTATTGAACTAGACCAATTTTAGCTTCTCACTTCCATTCCTCTCCCTTAGTGTCTTTCCACTTCCCTCGTCCTCAGGTAGGAGAGACTACACCTTTGTTTGAAAATGGAATTTTTAATATTTAAAAAAATCTTTAATTCAATTCTGCATTTTTCAGAAGAAACTTAGAAAACAAATAGAATCAAAAAGGCCTTTTTGATTCTATTTTTTAAAATTTTTAATGAAAGAGCTAAAGAGATTCCTACCAGAACCATTATGAAGAAATAGCATAGTTCCGTGGGAATACACGGGGCTACACACTACTGATTACTACGGCGGGGTCCACTGGTGCACCGGCAGTCCCGACTTTATCGGGAACTGTTAGAAATTCTAGTGTGGTTCCCTCATGGCCGACATGGACTCTACTACAATAGAGCCCTGGCCGGTTGTTCCAGTGGAGGATCCGGCCCAGAGTTTCCTGGTGGACCCGGAACGACCGGTCATAGGTGTACAGTAGGTAGCCCAGATAGGCTAACAAATACATAATTAGGAGGAAAAGTTCAATGATATGTTTTTCAATAAATACTACTAAAGGCTCCATCCACTCTTTTTCCCTTTTGTCCGTCGAAGAGGAGAATTAAAAAGGGAAACTCAAGCGACTCTTTCTTATCTGAGAACGGGGAAAGGAGCTGCGCATAAAAATGAAACGATTCTGAGTCTCTGGGGATTGCCCAGAAGAAACAGTCACGAACGACCGAGACCCTCTAATAAGCGACAGCCTTGTTTTGAAAAAGGCATCAAAAACCCACCTTTTTCGACAGGCAAAGGCCCCTGCACCTGTTTGTAGGTTTTTTGTCATCATAGTTTTATTTTTTTCAATAGCTTTTTACGGAAAAAGCATTACCGTTTTTTCTTTTTTTTTTCGTGTTATGTTAACACAAAGTTGCACTAGGTTACTGCGAACGATATGAGGAAAGGGACGGAAGTCAGAAGCCAACCTTATTCTGGGTGTTTGCTCACGGAACGAATAGAACAAGTCAACAAGCTGGTATTCATTTAATCACCTATGTCATTTCTCTGTTTTAGTGACCTGGGGGACAAAGAAGAAAATAGAGAACTTGCAATCGAAGCTATCTTCTTGATCGAGATACTCTTGAAGAAGGCTACGAACTAGTATTCTTCTCATTACTTATGTATATGTAATTTCTCAGACTTCTTTGACTAGTCAGAAGAATGAGAAAAGATAATCAACAATGAATACATTACATAGGCAATTTAAAATACTAAATACTAAATACCAGTTAACATTCAATACTAAAAAGGAAGATATACAGACAGAAAAGAGAATAAAACAGAGGAAAAAGATATCTATTCACTAGGGAAAAGAGAATCAATAACAGGCTGCTTTTACAGGGAATTTACCAGTAATATGTCTATGTTTACCAAACGAGAGAGACGTATTGAAAAACAAGGTGTCTTTTTGGGAGAAAAACAGTACGGTTTCCCAAGTAACAACACGTACCTTTTCCCTCTAAAAAACTGGGATAAAATCGATGCGAGTAAGAACACCTACTTTTTTGCCTCTTTTTCTGTGCATTAAATCGGCTAATTAGACCCACGGAAATGCCTCTTTTATTAATTCCGTAATCGTAATAAAGGCTCCTTTTTCCTTTTTACCAAACAAGCGGTATTGAGAACTAGGCATAAAAATGGTGTTTCCGATTTCTTCTTTAATCAGACCTACGCACTCAGTAAAGAAGGAGAGAACTGTAGAGATTTCTTTGATGTCTTGATCCCAGGGGAAAAGAGAAGACGGAATGTCTGTTGCTCTTTATCAGAGGTACAGAATCCTAGAACAATCAGTACTAGGATTCTTCTAGGAATATGTCCTATTGTAAATACCTGTCTTCTTCTTCCCTTACCAAGCCTCACATCTATCTATGAACCAATCCCAATCCTCACTTAATCTCTGAAACCTGCCAACATCAACTGAATCGCACTAGGCTTACTCTCCTACCTTTGCCGCTTACTCTGTTTATTTACTTCTTCCATGCTACTAGAGGGATATAGGCTAGCTGATTTAACTGTCTCTGGGCTCTTCTCGGTCAACAGATACAATATCCTCTTTCTAAAGCTGGCTCCCTTTCTCTGTTCTGTTTAAGGCATAGGCATCATCGGAACTGGTAGACCTTGTTGACTTATTACCTGGCCTAGACCTCATATCGATCAGAAACCGTACAATCCGAAAGAGACCTTGTTTACTTATTCGATGTCTTCCTTTCCCACCCCTGAGACTGCTCAGATGAAAGAAGAAGCATCACAAGTCCCATCGGTTCATTAATCCAGAACCCTCCTCTCTATTCATTAGCTCATACTGTACTGTACACATTACCTGTTGAGTTTCGATGCTACTACTATCATGTAGTTCTTTTCCCAACCCGCGTAAACAAACAAGCGACAGACAGAATCTCATCTTTCATATCGATCAACTGAAAGAGCTGGCTCACTTCAATCCCTAGGGATCATTTAATAAGTAGCTCACTTATTCACTAAAGGATAGGTTCGTTAGCTGGCTAGTTTCTAGTTAGTTTGATGATGCTTAGCTCCTGGCTTGTTTGAGCTGGGGACCTAATCCCGTGGACAGGGCTAGCTCCGATCCCGATTCTTAGAATAGCTATTTGTTTTCTCATCCCTTGTCCGAAACACCAGAAACAAGAATCTCATCGCTCAACAGCATAGGAACGAGTAGCTGCTTATACGAATTAGAGTGGAGCAGCTGGGGAACTTATTAATGAAATAGCTCCGTGCTCCATCCCAAGAGTTCGTAGTAGCTTCTTTGAGCGGCGGGTTCCTTCCTTATCAATAGGTAAGCTTCGGATGATGATTCAAGGGTATTCTTATTCCCTCGATACCCCTTCGGTTGATTAAAGGCAGCAGGGGAACGAGTTTACTTCTCTTTCGGGTTACGATCGGATCTTGCCGAGAATACGCTGTTTGAAAGGGAAATAGATACTAACTTGACAAGGACTTTAGCTTCAATAGCAGCTCTTCGCAAGGGTTCCTTCTGCCGTTGCAGGTCCTTTATTTCTTCTTCTTCCTCGCTTTTAAGCCACTCTTCTAATTCCTCCTTTCCGCATTAGGCTATTCTAAGAGGAGATCAAATCCCTGGTAAATGAATTATAGGTGTTATTACTACATTTCCAGGAAAATCCAATCCCTACTTCTAGGTGCTAATCCTTACTCAAGGGGAACTTCTTGAACGAATAGCTCTTTTGCCAGGGTCACTTCTTTCCTCTCTTTCTATTGGCTGGGGAGCTTGTTTTGCTTCGTTACCGGGTACTTGTTCTCATTCCCAGGTAGCGGGATTGACCTTAGGTTGGGAGTGAGCCTAGTTCCCTTGTTGTAGCCTCAGATTCAACAGCGTGGTACCTTGCCTTCGGGTTCATTACGGTTGTTCGTTATCGAAACTATGTATTAATTCTAGCCATCGGGAGATGAAAGCTAGGATTCCCATTCTCATTCTTGTACTTGTTCTAGCAGCAGGGGAATAATCTCTACGGGAATGGATGGGTTGCTTCTCTTGCCAGCTTCTTTCGCTGCAGGGGGTCCCGATGGAGTTTGTTTGATGCGGCTAAGGCTTCCTTCTTTAGCTCCTATGGATCGGAAGGGGAAGCAAGCCATCTCTTTAACAGCTGGGATTCTTAGCAGCGGCAGTTCGATCAACATTAAGAACAAGAACATCAATGGCAACTGCTTCCTCCCCGGCTAGGGAATAGGGGCTGGCTCGCTTCTCCGTTCTCATCCCAATAGGCTAGGGAAAAGCAATGAATATAGGGTTTTACTCCCTTTCCGAAGTAGGCATCGGAAGTAGATGCGGTTCCCATTCTCGGTTCCAGGGATTGGATTAACCTTAGGCATGGGAACTTGTTCGTTGTTTAAGAACTCTTAGTTCGGGGTATTGAACTACCTTTCCTCATCAACAGCGCCTGTATGAAAATAGGAACTAGGAACCGGGTTCGCTTCTTCTGCTAGGGTAGTTCGATTAGTTGCTTCTTCTGATTCGGATAGGATAGCAGGTTCGTTTCGAGTAGCAGTAGTAGCAGCTGGGTTCTTTATCAGGTCGGATAGGTAGGGAATAAGCCATTCCGATTCCGATCCTGAGTTACAAGATGGGGCATCGAACTTCCCTTAGTAGCCTTAGGGTTCGTAATCTAGGGTAAGACCGGAAGTAAGGTAGCATAGCCAGGTGAGGAATCTAGGGTTGGTTACTCTGTAAGCTAAGGAGCAGATGAGGGCATCGAAGTTACTTCTTTCTTTCAAGGCAAGGCATCTCTCCTTATCCCTAGGGGTTGCTTAAAGAAGTATACTAGTTCGCATTACAGGTAACTCTTCTCTTTAGAAATAGCTCTGGCCTTACTGTTTTACTCCCATTCCTCATCTGGAAGCTAGGTAGCTTCGGGTTCCTTGTTTAGAAATCGAAATAGCAGCACCAATGGCAACATCAACAGCAACAGCATCTCCTTCTCTTTTCGCAGCAAGGGTACTTCTTTAGCCTTCGGGAGTAATAAGAAGAAAAAAAATAGCATCCCTCTATTCTGCTTAGGGAGTGAACAAGCGGAGATTCTTTCCATCCGGTTACCCTAGCTGATCCGCTTGACTTAGTTCTTTCATTTAGTCAACAGCATGAAAATAGTAACAAAGTAAATACCGGTTCATCGCTTCGTTTGATTCGAATCCTTCTCTTTCGCAGCTGGGTTCATGGCTAAGATTGCATCGAAGTTCCTTCTGTTCTTAGCCCTTACAGATGATTAAGTAATATCGTAATGTATCTTTTTTATTGAATAAAAGAAAAACATGCCAAAAAACACGGGGTTTCGTCAAAAAAAAGGGAGTAATAACAGGAATATTCATACTAGTTCTTTAATTAGCTGTAAGAGTATTCTTAAAGTGGTAAGCAACCCTTCTTCCTCTACTTTCCCTAGCCTAAAGGAAGAAAGAGCAGCTGTTGAGTCTTCCAGATGAGGTAAAGTATGAGCTTCTCGTGCATTCCGTGAACCCAAAGTGCTAATCAGCTTCTTCCCCTCCTGTCATTTAAGGGCACCTAGCTTACAATCACTAGTGAAAGAGTGCCGACCCAACTAGCGAATCTGTTTACAACCATTCAATCTTTTGAATTTCCGTGAATACCGCTCGAAAGCAGTCATTTTTAGGCTGGATAGCACAAGCACGATCAACCCTCCGGAGAGTGAGTAAGAGGTGGAAGTCGATAGCAGGTAGGGTAAACGGATATGGATGATAGTTGGGATTGGATATCTCTGGGGAATCTATAGATCATAGTAGTTCGCCAACCTCTCTAACTAACATACGATACAATTTCACTTCACGGCACGGAAAATAAAGAGCTTCGCTCGGTGGGCCTTCCTGCGCGCGCTGACGAATGCCTCCTTTCTCTTCGAAGAAGTCTACAACAAACAAGTGGGAGAGGCAGGATTCGAACCTACGTAGAAAAACTTCAACAGATTTACAGTCTGTCGCTTTTGACCACTCGGCCACTCTCCCCTTCCCGGGCCGAGGCCCCCCTCAATCAATGGGTTCTAAGAAGGAGGGATAAAAACCTGAAAGAAAGCTTATTGATTTGGAACTAAGACTCTTTTTTAGCTTAGCTAGCGTTCCGCTAGTCATTTAGTCAGTTCATAACAATCTCTGTACAAAGGGCAAAGCTTCTACGACAGCTCCCCCCTAGTAGCTTCTGGCTAAGCTGCGAGTTCATGAGCAAGTGAATTGAACGAACCAAGTTCCTAAACTAAAAAAGGGAGTAATAAATAGAAAAAAAATAAACAAGAAACTTCCCACTTTGGATGTCCCACGATTCTGCTAGTTTAGAAACTAAGGGGAAGGACAGGGGTCGCTAGGTCAGAAAAGCGATAACTAAAAATTCTCCCCAAGTAGGATTTGAACCTACGACCAGTCAGTTAACAGCCGACCGCTCTACCACTGAGCTACTGAGGAACAACGGACTTAAGTTAAGGAAGCCGACTCTCGTTCTTTGGACACCAACCTATGACCGGGGTTCGTCACTCTTTTTCACATACACCGGGAGAAAAGGTTACGATAGCAAGCCCCTCCTCGGCCGGAGAGCCTCCTGGACAAGGGGGCGGCGGTCAACCATCCACTCTCGAGATTCATATTGATCAATCGATCTCCGCGTCCTGCCAGTTCGCTAAGTAGACTCACTCTCCCGAGGGGCAACAATGGAACTATTCCTGCCAAAAACAAGGGACCTACTTCTCATCCTAGGAGTTAGCAGGTATGATTGCCTCTCTGTCTGTCTCTCCGAGTTTCTACTACTAATTAATAAGTAGCACTTCTGCTATTCAATCATAGAATAGATTCCGATCAAGCTGAAAGATGAAAGAAAAAAGCCCTATATATATTATTAGTAAGCTAGCGCCCTGCAATCAAAAAACAGCGCTAACGAGCAAGAAAAGGCCCCTTACTTTAGTATAGATAGGCTAAGGTTTGAGCTCGACCCGCTAACGAGCCCCTAGAAAGCCTTGGTAAAGTAAAGCGCTAACGCGCGAACTTTCTTTTAAGTTAAGGCGCGCATCCGGAGAGGGACGAACTTTCTCAAAGTCAAGTTTCTCGCCTGTTAGTCAAGCTTTGAAGCCCCTACTTTATGGATTGTTGGGATATTCGAAGAAGCGCTGGTTTGGAACGGAACCCTATACAAGGGGCTTTTCCCCAACCTATATATACAAGGTGCTGGTCTCGATCTCGCTTGGCGGTGCCCCTCTCGATGCGATGATTGTTGACTCAACATTGATTTCGTGCTTGAGTTGGAGGGCCCTCCCTCCATCCATCCATCGAGTCAAGTAATTCGCTATCGGAAATATTGCCGCCGCGTATCTCATGCTTCTAGTTTCTCCGAATCGGTTCCTAGTGTCAGTCAATCAAGATTCGCCATCCAGAGAGGGAAGAGCCTTGACTTTCGGTTAGGCCGGTCTCGTCATTCATGCAATTCCCCCGTCCATCGATCGATCACGCGAGCATCAAGTCAGCACGCACATAGCGAACGAAAAAAGCGTTCATCCTGGATTCTCTTCCTCAATCAAAATTTCTATAAATTGATACCCTCTCCACGGCGTTTTCACGCCCCTCTACTGAGAGGTGCACCATGTTGATAGGAATCGGCAAAGACCTTCTTGTACACGTCCTCGAGGGCTGCATTCATGGCAATCAGAACGTATTTCTCCCGAGGGCATGGTATGGCTTTGTTCTTGGTGTTGTTTAATAGAATAGATGTCGAGTGCCGCTTTTCCCCGTCCGATAATCTCCATCTGCTCTAACTGGGCGAGCTAGAATCCTTATGTCAGGTTGGTTGTTCAAAAGACATTTTCTCTTTACCCTTTGCATCTTCATCTTTTCGAAAGCCTAGACCCATTCTTCTGGATCTTTATTAGTCCTAGGTGCAAAGCCTCTTCAATCAATAAAGACCTCTTTATCCTCCATTTCTCTGTTGATTGAAAGAGGATACTATCCATTGAGTAAAGGGAGGGTTTCCTACAGTGATTCGGGCGGTTGGTGGCCCCTTCGAGAGTTGCGGGTCCTTGCCGCTGCATGAGTGGTAGCTCACGCTCAAAACTCCTCCGACACGAGTCCTAGTCGTTGCGCTGCGGTCCGTTTCCCGGCTTCGCTTGCGCTATTTTTTGCACTTATTTGATTATTGGTTTCATCCCCGACCCTAATGAATCGAGTATGTATGAAGGGGTCAGTCAGTCAAGCGGTTCGGGTTCTCGGTCGGTTCCCGTTCGCCTGCCCCCCCTCATAGTCCATTAGTGGGTAGGGTGGTCAACTTAGAGGGCGCCCGCCTCCTCTTCAGACGTGTCTTCGACAACCTGGCGGTTGTTCGGTCTCCGCTTTTGGAGGCGGGAGTGCTTGGTCGCTGGGGTTTCCTTTTCCTCCACCAATTCGGTTGTGTCAGCCCGGTTGGTCTAACATTTATGAGCTGGCTGGACAAAGATGGATGGAAGGTAAGATAGATTTGAGTTCCAGTGGCACAGGACCTTCGATCGACCATGGGGCGTATTCTACCCTTACCGAATTCATTCTATTGAAGCGTAACGTAAAACTTCTCATGTTGCATTTCTTTGGTTTGGAAGTTCCATAATGTTGTCTGTGGATTTCTAACAAAGGAAAGCCCCCCCCTTTATTTCATTTCTTTTTTTTATTAAAGTTCCGTGCTGCTCGCCACTCCCCGAGGCCAAGGACGGGGTCGAACCGTCATTCCAGGATTTGCAGTCCGATACATTTCCATTATGTTACCCAGCCAAACCCGCCACCTCATGTGCCAAAGTCAAACGGTTGTTCTTCCTTCCCCGCTACCTCTTTTTCTACATATGCGGGCGGAGCACTCTATATGACCGGCGGCGGGTTACCAGAGAAGAGGGGACAACTTCTTTCTCCCTTGCTCCATTTTCCTTTTCTGATTGAAAGTCGCAAGCCACTCCACTACTGGTACAGAGGCCTGAAGGTTGCTTCCTCCATATGTTCAGGCAAAGAACATCTAGAAGCTAGCTTTTGTCTTGTAAGCAACCATGCCTAACCTAAGTAAGAATAATATAATTTGGCTTACCAAAGCAAAGTGGTCTTACTAAAAAAAGTCAATAAGCAACCAGTTCCGTTCCAAGTGACATGGCTTTTCACTATTCCTTTCCAGAGAAGGTTGCTCATCCAGCCCAGCGGATCCATTGTTTATGCGGCAGTGCGATGCAGCTGAAAAACGGAAGCCCTTAGGGGGAAAACTCCAAACAAAAAGGGCCTTATTCTTCCTTATATTAAATATAAGTTTTAGAAAGGGGCACCCCTACCCCCTAAATTACAAGCTAGCGCGCAACGGCTGAAAAGCCGTTGTTGCTTGCTGCTTTTTTTTTTTGCAGGCTCGAAAATCTCTCTTTCGCCTCTCCTCCCTGTCTCCATTCTGGTTGATTCGCTTCTTCCTTCGCGCAAGCGCTTGGTTCGCCCCTTTTGTGTTGCATTTTTTTGACAGGGGCGGAGAAAACCACTCTATCAATAACAAGAATACAGTAGCAATTCAGTTTCAAATGGTTTGAGCTTGGAAGCAACCTACTATCTATCGATAGGCTAAAACAGACAGCTATTGGCTGCTTTGCCTATCTATTCTATTATGGCCGGCTTGGAGACATAAGAGGAAGACCGTCATTTCTATCCGGGTACGATCATAGCTTCATTCATTCGTTGAACCTTGGGGATAACCATTAGCATTGAGGTCAATCACCACACCACCTCTATCATACGACATTACATGACGCGAGAGTGCATGGTCAACACACACCTACCTAAAGCGCCTACGTTCCGCTTGCAGCCAATACAAGCACAACCTAACTTGCACGAGATTCTACAACCGAAACTACAGGTAGTCCCGAGGGGACGGCATCCTCAAAAAATAAATAGTTAGCTGTACTGAACAAGCGAGTCATCGGTCGGGGGAAAGAAAAGGACCGCCTTTAAAAAGAAAAAAAAAGGACATCGTCCTTGAGAACTTCCTTGATGATTTAGCAATTGAGAGACGGTTGCGACAAGTAAGAAAGTGGGCAACCCGGGAACTGGAAGATAAAAAGAGTTCCTTTTGGCTAATATAATAATAGTGGATGAAATAACAAAACTCTAACTGGGCAGACCCTTAATCACTTCTACTGGACTATGCATAGGACTACCCACGGAGCGGTGAAAAGACAGAATGTATTCCTATTCTAAGGGAGAACGAAGGACGGAGTGGAGGATGGAGGCGGATCGGTTGGAACGCGGGCTAGCCGGCCGGGAGGTTCGATTCCTCCCCGATTCCTATTTACTCGATCCATTGTTCCCTTGTTCGTGCAATCTTAAGGTTCATAGTCCTTTAGCTCTTATTACAGTGGTTGACAGTGGCTTATGAAAGTGGTACCCCTTTCTTTACTTTAAACAGTGGTTTACACAGGTTGAATGATACAAGCAGGAAGCAAACAACAGGAAGAACCAGAGCGGGTGTAGATGCTCGGGAAGGAACGGGAGCTGAAGCAACAGGAATTGGTCAACGAGTAGGAAGACTTGGAAATTCTTTGGAAAAAGGTGGCTAACACTAATATGCCTATCAACTACTATGGTGGTCATCATCGCTATGGCATGCACTGTGGCATGTTCTATGGTGCGCAGCTGGCCAACTACAGATCGATAGTGAGATTCTGCAGTTACGGATGCTCGTATTAGAGATTATGTCGTTATCGGGAGTAAGATCCAGAATTTACTTAAAGTAGGGATCCTAGTGCTAGTGATCGGGGTTCTGTCTTTCGTGATCGTTAGGAAGAGCCGGATGCTAGTGATCTATATTTGGATGTTTGGGATCGAAAGATTCTGATGTTCGTAAGCGAGACCCAGATCCTCCAGTAGCACCAGCAACAGCAAATAAGCTACCACCTGATCTTGACCCTGACAGAACGGAATTAAAAGTTGAAGAAAAGTAATGGTTGAAGAACCTCGTCTCACATCTCTTCCTGGCCAAGGTGGGAAAAGCACAACTCCGTCCAGTATCTTTCCCTGTTCCGATATAGCCTAATATCCCACCCTGTAGAAGTGTGGATGGACCGGCGTGGATAGGGTAAAGCCTGTCCCACCATCATATAGTCCAATTCCTTTCCAGTGCCAGCATTCCTTTGTACGCATATCTAGGCGCAGTTCCAGTAGATGACCTTGTTGATCCGGGACCAGAGCCTGTTGACTAAGTAGCAGATAGACCCTAGGAGGGGACGCCCGCAGCAGAGAGAGCAGGGGCAGGAACATAACAAGCTCCATAGCCGGTTGTTAACCTAATAGCATGATGGGCATAGACAGTACCATAGGTTGGTTCCAGATCGAGCTATTAAAGCACCTGACGGAACGGAACCGAAAATCTGGTAGAGGAAAAGGCAGGAGTCTATTTAGTAGACTTAGTTGCGTATGTTGAGTAAAGAACAGCCCCGTGAAGCTACGTCCCTCTGTCTGGCGCGCATCCTTTCCTCCCTCCTTTCTATCATTAGAAGCAAAGAAAGGCAGGAGCAGGTTTTTAGTCCAGATTGAGTAGCTTTTATAACCAGCATCTAAGTAACTTCCAGATCTATAGTAACCATAAGTGTTAGATCCTCTAGGTGCAGGGGAAGCAAGCACCGAAATGGGTGCCTCTTCCTTTCCTGCTCCTCTAGTAAAGAAAGGATCACCTCCGCCCAATAGAGCAACGCCCGAGAGAGGACTTCTCCAGTGTGGATCGAAATGGTCTCGCGAAGCCGGTCCCCGGACAGCCAACCGAAGACTCTCAGAAAAAACAACCTTGACATGACCTCAGAATCAGAGATCAAGAGAGAACTAGTGATCAAGAATGACTCGATCCCTAACTGACAGATTCGATGACGAGAGTTTAAGATTCAGGAATCGATCAATTCTTCACTATAGAAAAAAAAAGGATATGCTGAACATCTTAGTCTGAGTATGCCGGGTATGTCTTTGCCCAGTGGATTGGAGAATCAATAGAGCTCGTGGTTGATCTTCCAAATCCCGATCCGCTTCTTCCCCTTTTTCATTGTATTAAACCGGACGCTAGCCCATTATATATATGAGAACCTGACGATGGTTTAGCTGCGGAGATCCGTCACCTTTTCCATTGGTCTTTGCTCTAAGCTTGAACAAGGGCTTTCTCTCTGCTTGAGTGGCTTGAAGCTACAACAATCAAGGCTGGGCCTTTTATTGCTCTTCTCTTGTCCCCCCCTCGGGCTTTGTAGTCTTTTTTTTTAATGCAAGCGGTGGAACTGGAAAACTATCCATGCTTTTCTCCCTGTCTTTCCACTCATATAATGAAAAAAGAATTCATCTCGGATACGTCTTCTTCCGTGATCCATTTCATGAATCATTAGAGTGCGCGTTGCGTGAGGAGTTAAGGGCTATTCCAGTCGATTGATCCTCCTGGCCGTCTCGCTCCTATCGCTTTGTTGGCGCCCCTATCGCTAATCAGAGAGAGGTAGCGAATCGAATTGCGGCCTTGAGCTCTTCTTTCTTTTGTTGATATTGAGTTTTGGGCGGGTATAAGGGCTGTTTACGGAGAGCTGGGAGTTTAGCCTTTTCGTCGCCAATCGCTGCGGTTCTTTCAAACCTGACAACAGCAAAAACTGGCTGGCCTTTTTCTGCTTAAAGAAAACTAGCTGTGGCTTCTGTAACAGCTTCTTCTTCTTCACTCGGAGTTCCTTCTTTTTAGTAAGACTAGTGACTTCAATGACTTCAAGCAGCTCTCACTTCTCACCCGAGGGTTGCCCCAGACTTTTTGTAAAGGGCCCCAGTCTTCCGTTTTTCAGCTGTTAATAAACTCCTGCTCGAGCTACTTTTTATCCTGGAACGGATAGCTTTCTGTGCAAGTCTATCTCCCAAAAGGCAGCCATGTAATTGAACAACCTTCTAAGCAAAGCACGTAGAGCTTTTTCCTTTTTCACTCTACGTACTTATCTGGATAAGAAGATTCTCCTTTTATTATGGATTTAGAACTTCGAGATCATCTCGTTCTACTTTATGTCGTCTTACCTAGGGGCCTTGGTGGTCTCATTTAATCAGTGCGCCCACGTGACAAAAAGAGCATCGATAAAGGAGAGAAAGTCTTCCCCCCTGAAGCTAAACAAAGAGGTAAATCCTTTAGTTGGTGAGCGAAAAGAGTATATTCGGGCTCTCACTTCAAACTAAGACAACTAGGAACCCTCTTTAAAAACTTGCTTGACACACGAACCTCGCAGACGAGAGTCGGCTCGAGGTCCTTAATGGCCTTTACTCAGGCTGGGTCAGCTCAAGAAGTGGAAGTTAAAGTGGAAGGGCGGATGAAACGATGACCCTAACTAAAGTTTCGAATCTTGCTTTATCCGAAGTGCTCAGCGTCACAGTGTGATCAGCTATGGCGAACAATAATATGCTTTGGGGAGAAAGCCCCGAACGTGATGATGCTCTATTTGATCAGTAGATCGCGCGTGAGCTTTTGAGTCTTTGGCGCTCATCATGAAAGATTTTCGGTATTCCTACCGGAAGACTAACAAGATAGTCAACAGGTCATTTTCAGACTTTTAACTAACCGAATTTTTGGATGTGCCTGCTTTGCCTCTGCCTTATCATCTAAAATCTTTGCTTTTCAGGGCCTTGCCTTGTTGGCCCACCAAAGAAACCTGCTTCACTTTCTTCCTGACAAGGTTTCGCTTTTCCGGTTCCCTAGATTCTCCGATCTTTGGAACAATGGTTCGCGCATCCTCTTGCTGGGAGAGGAGTGAAGCAGCTGTACCAATAAGTGAAAGAAAAGAGCGGACCGCAACTAGACCTGAGAAAATACTTTCAGGCATCCTCTCATTGAGGAGGTCTTAGATAGAAGATGAGCCGACGGTAGGACTCTCTTAGAGTGTGGGAGTATAACAGTAGCAGCAGTTATGGCCCCATACCCATGAGCATTGGCGTGAGCAGCTAAGCTAAGGTCGGAAAGGAAGAATGGGTGGGCGGCTACCTATTTCCTCAGCCGATAAGAGAATCTGTCTTCAGCGATTCTTTCTTTAAAGCGAAAGCGCAGATCGAAGCTTGTCGAAGATAAGGGACTCGACTTCCCCTGCCTTATTAAGGACTTCCCAACTTACCTAGCGGAATAAAAGGGCAATGACCTCTAAATAGAAATATGTCTAGGTCACTTCCAACAACAACTAAAGCTATTTCTTACTGGTGTGGATTCTCCACAAGTACTAGAAACGATGGGATCTCTACAACTTGTTCCACAAACTCCAACTACTAGAAAGGCTGAAACTGACTCCAATCAGTCAACTACCATCCATGAGCGGATACCATCGAGTTATCGGCCAACAAGGTTCGATGTAATTGAAAGGGAGCTCGTCCACTCTTTCATCCGCTGATGCTACTTTTCGTCCTTATTGAGGGGAACCACTCGGAGTTCCAGGGATGGGATTAATGGCACATTAGTTCCCCGGGATCCATCTCCACCAACCAAACTCAAACTAGCCTTCCTCCATTCACTAGCAATGAGCCCATTGGGCAGTCTTTACCCCTGCTCTTTGGTCCCCAAAAGCTACTGAAAGTCCTAATCGAAGAGCCATATATTCCAGTCCGGATCGAGGAGCCAAACAACCAACTAGCTGATATCCTTAACTGCAAAACTGCTCCGAGTGGTTAGCGAACTATTGAAGTAGATAAGTTCCAGTCCGCATTGAGGAGCCAACCCCCAGCAAGGTGAAGCAGAAGCAGCAGCTCTTTTTGAACCCATTTTACCGGGACAAAAACAAGCTCAAGAAAAGCATCCTTTCGAGGTAGGCTGAAGGTCTTCTTTTAACTTCAGAGCACCACCGAGAACAAATGATGGAAATATTTCGGAATGCACATGTCACCCGAGAGATTGGCCAGGTTAGTGGGACAGATTTTGGCTCAGCTTCCACCTCGTGAGAGGTGATTGCACAAGTAGCAAAAGAGATCTCAGGATAAATAGGTACCATATCATATGTGTAACGAGAACGGACATGACACAGCAAGTTGCTAGTATAACTAGCTCACACAGGGGTCTGAAAGCTTTTCAGTTAAGACTGGTCGGGGCTCTGGACAGGAAGAATCTACATCGATCACGATGCGAGCAACAAGGTAATGGTGTCCTCGACCAAGCCGAAAGACAGATCTCATCACAGCACTTGCTTTCCCTAAACTATCTATCCTTAGAAGTAGGGCGAGAAAAAAAGAGGGAATTCTCTAATCCGATAGCCTTACAACAAACAAGCTTGCTTAACGCACTAGCTTTGAATTCCGACTTAAAAGCTCTTAGAAGTTAAAAACCAAAAAACAAAGCGCATCGCTCTCACGCTCATCAGTTCAGTTATTCGCCTTTTATAAACGAGTGTTGTGTACTAATAGACTTGCTTACCGTAACCGCAAAGAAAGAACGGTTCTATCTATTTATCCATAAGGGCGTTCGCTCCTCTCCTTATCAGTCGAGTTACTTCATACCTTTCTCACGGTATAAGTTACGACTTCGCTTCCGAAAAGATCTATTTTTTTTTACTCTGATTCACCAGCATCCACTACCGGAAGGAATTGCCTCACTTACCGCCTGCTCTTATTCCCATCGATATGCCCGGAAACAAGAACTTTATTTCTCTCATGCCCTTTACCTTAAGCCTGACAAAGATAGAATGTTTCACTTGCCCTACCGCTTTCATTGCCCGTAAAGACTCTATCTCTACAGCCGCCTTCTCTTTCCTTTTCATTAGAAACAAAGCGATCCGCTTTCATAACTAATAAGGCGTAAAAGAAAGGAGTTTTTGTATTCGTTCTGACTTCCGCTCGCAAAGGAACAAGATCTGGATTTGACTAGGGCGAGCGCAGTTTACTTACTATGCGAGTGAAGAGATTGTTGCGAGCTAATAGCGAGTGGACTTTGCCCCTTCCCTTTCTTTAGACTTGCAGTAAAGCTGAACAAGTTTACTCAGCTTGCACTTGAGCTTGAAGCCTTTTTTTAAATCCTAAAGTAGCATTAAAAAATCCCCAAAGCTACAAGAAAGCCGAGACTACAACCGCTACTTGCCCAATAGTACAGCGCCTTCCTCCCTTACTTTACTTTCCTAGCTATCAAACCCTTGCCAGAAGAACGAAAGGAAAGATTCTCTGTGATACCGTTTGAATAACGATAATAGGCCTTAAAGAGAAAGCTTTAGCAACGCTAGGAGTTACTACTTACGCCAGCACCTGACGAGCTTACCAGAACCTTCTCCCGCAAGAAGAAGAGTTTGACTTGGACAACTTCATGATATGAAGAGCCTTTAGATGAAGAACGCCCTACTAATACAAATCAAGGAGAGGAAAGGACTCAAGATCCCGAGACAACAACGGGTGAAGGAAATAATATAAGCCTTCCATCCCAACATTGGGCTTGATATGCTTTCTCTTCCATTTCTTGATATAGAGATTCTATTTATTTTTAGGCCATGAAGAACGAGAGAGGAGAACGGGGGGGTCAAAGTGACGAGACACCGGGATCGCGTCGCCTTACGACACCAATAACAGTCATTTCTGATGAGGAGGAGGAAAGTCAAATAAAGTAAAGGGGATGGAAATTTATCAGCCTTAAAGGGGGGGACACATGAAGGAGAGGAAGCTGGAAATGGGGACAAAGAAGAAGACGAAGAGAGTTCAAACTCTTTTTTTTTAGTTCTGAGGATTCAACGAGCTTACCTTATTATTAGAGAAAGGGGAAAGAATGGGGGGATAATCCATAAGATCTGGTTCTCTAATGTTGATTCTGAATCTGGCTAAATTCTTTTATTGAAATTGCATTCTTCTCAAAGAAATAAATATCCCCCGAAGAGGAATTCCATTGAGAGGCAATCAGAACGTATTTCTCCCGAGGGCATAGTCCCCAAATAAAGTCTTTAAGTCAATTTCGTTGGCTGGGCAGCCTTTTCCTCTGTTGTTCCTTTCGGGAAAAAAAATAAAACAATTGAAAGCACTGAGGTTAATTCGCATAGTCAGAAGGGAAAGACGGCCGAGGATCGTAGATTCGACCGCGAAAGCAGAAAACAGATGTTTGTTGTTGACTTCCAGCTGCCTATTCAGCTCTATGAAACTTAATTCTTCTCATAAGACTTTCTACTGGAAAATCCTAAGGGTCGAAAGAGAAAACAGCGCTCGCTGCAAGGAGATTCTCAAGAGATTTTGGAGTGTATTAAATCTCTATTCAAGACTTGCATGCAGGCCTCATAGCAAGCCTTGAATTCGAGCTCTATAGATCCTCCAATTCGTATAAAATCTTGCTTGTAATCAGAGGAGAGGAACATTTAGGAGAGATTCTCAATTCTAGAGAAAAGCAAGGTTTGGAATCCAACTTCGAATCTTTATAGATAGGGGGTTAAATCTCTTCCTTTCCTCCTCTACTCTATTTAGCCCTTACCAAGTTCATTCTATTTTCCCCAAGGGGGAAATAAGTTGCTTTAATTCCCTCTCGGCGAATAGTCTTAATTTTATCTCTTCCCTCCTGTGGAGCCCCTATAGACGTAAAGGTTCCGAAGGCTCCAACAGGCTCTAAGTCAGTGAATATCTCCTTCCCGCCCACCTTAAAGTTCAAGAGTCGTAAGTAAAGAGATCTTTCCTAGAGGTAAGTAAAGGATTCCTTCTGGCCTTCTGCTCTGGTAGCTAAGTCACTCTTCTCTTTCCTTTAGTAGGAATAGACAAGTCTCACTCTTGCCCTTAATAGGAATCCAAATGCGGAGGTCAGCTTGTTTTAAGTCATAAAGGGAATAGGTTTCTATCTCACTTGAAGACAGGTAATTTCTATCTCACTTAATGCCCCTACTAATAATCGAAAGAGACGGAGACCACAGCTTGATACGAGTACGAACTATACCACAAGCCTATAAGCGTCGAGAGCCCAGGTAAAGGAGCTCTTCTCTCAAACAGGGAACTCTAAAGCCTAACGCGAGGGTTCTAAACCCCCTCTATCCCACGTTGAGATTTTATAAAAAGGTGGGCTCGGGCACAAGCTAAACTTCTTCGATTAGGCTACCACCCGGGGCTTGGTTTAGCTGAGTATGGGATTCGCTACCCAATTAGTCTCCCTACGCTATTAGGCACCTTTGGTCTAGGCTTTGACCCAAAAGTCCACTTTGGATTGAGAACGTCCCACTGTGGATTCATAGACTGAACTTGACAGGTTCCACTGCGGAAAACCCCTCGAAACACAAGTCGCGTCACTGCATTCGTTCAGCCGGGTCGCCAAAGCAGTGGTGATGAAGGCTGACAAGCACGATTGACCAGAACTGGAGTCTCACGAGGGATTTAGCAGTTCCGTAGCTGCATATTCAGTCGAGCACATGTGACTGAGTCGCCCGTACCTGAGCTCGAGAAACATTCCTTATACTGACCGAGTCTCCTCCGTTTCACGAGCAGTGGAGACAACGTTTCACACCTTGCCTTCGCTAACAGAGCTGACAAGTGTATGAATGAAGTCGAAGCAGTGGGGAAGAAAAGGACTCGGCTTAACTTCACTTGGGTTCGGTTTCCCTTGGGAATGATGGAAGTTGCTCTTCTTCCTCTTAGCGTTAGCGACTCTGAGCTCATAGGGAGCTGGGAATGAGCTTGGTTAGCTGGGACCAAGAAGGGATAGAGTTGAAAGAGAGGATTTGATTAGCGCGCCTTCTGCCTGTCCTTTCCTGACTCTGTCGATGGTATGCCTGAGATGGCTTTCTCCTTGGCTTGTACTCGAGATTGCTTTTTTTTTGTTCGAAATCGATATCTTCCTATTGCCTTTGAGAAAGGGAACGCAGGAATTCCTTCTGTTGTCACAAGAATTGTTCAAGTTGAATGCGAATAATCGATTGAATCCGATCTTTGAAGACTTGAAGGACTAGTGTCCAATCCCGGCCGATGTAGAGTAGTCCCGGCAGCACTTCCTCGTAGGGAACTACCAATTGTCCTTCTTTCTTGTGGTGGAACCTGGGATTCACCCTCCCAGAAGTGATTATCGCCAAAACAAAAAAAGACATCTTGAATTTCCCACAAGAGTCAAACTATAATAGTCTCCTACTCATATGGCGGCGGGGGCTGCGCTCCCCTCTCTTTCGTCGGTTAAGTGCTGGATGGAGAATGCATAGGTCGGCTATGTCCCTGGACCTACTGGCTTCCCTGTCACGTCCGAACGTAATCAGAGAAGACCTGCCCAAGCACCACCTTGTGATCATAAAGATTAATATCCAATACAATCACAGGAAAGAGTACCAGAAAAAAACCGTTACGTATCCGGGTCGTACGCCTGGAACAGTCGTACAATTTCGGCGATTCAAAAAGGAGTATATCCCTCTCCCTTAGTGTCTTTCCACTTCCCTCGTTCAGGAACAAACCCTTCGCCTAAATCTTTTGAATCCCGGCCTGGTTTTTCCCACTAACCAATTACGTTACGACCACTGAACAAACTTGGTTGACGAACATGGTTTATGCGCCGCTAATGTAGCGGCTTGTCGAGCATTTGACAAACTCACACCATCCATTTCAAATAGGACTTGTCCCGTGGACACACGAGCAATCCAACCCGTAGGATTTCCTTTTCCTCTTCCCATTCTTACTTCTGTAGGTTTCCCGGTAATAGGGATATCTGCGAAAACTCTTACCCATATCTTCCCATTTTTTCGGAATTGTCCGCTCATAGCACGATGGAAGTGTCCGATTATAGCCCGACGCGCTGCTTCAATGGCTCGATATGAAAGACGCCCAGCTCTACAACTTTGAGTGCCATATCTTCCAAAACCAAGTTTTGTTCCGTCTGGTTTGCAACCCCTACTACATCTGCCTTTACGATATTTACTAAATTTCGTACGTTTCGGATATAGCACGTCCCTTTTTTTTTTTACTATATGAAATCCACACTTTGACACCTGAGATTCCGTAACGAGTAGATACTTCCGCAGAAGCATAATCGATTTTCTGGTTAAATACATTACGAGATGTTTTTCCATACTTTCCGCATTCAGTTCTAGCTATTTCTGCGCCTTCTGATCGACCTGAACAACATATACGGATCCCCTCAACCCCTTTTTTCATTACTAATGGAATATCCTTCACTATTCTACTAAAAATGGAACGAAATGATCTTGTTTTCTTTCTCAGTTGAAAAGAAATGTCTTGAGCAATCGGAGAAGCACTTTGATAAACAGATTTGATCTTGACCGACTCAATTAAGGTATTAGTGTTTGTTCTATTAGACAACAAAGATCGCATTTTTATCACTTCGTTCAAATAAGAGTTGTACCCGTACGGAATTCTTCTGTTTCTCAGTATGATCTCTATCATCATCTCTATTCCCTTTATCCATTCTCCTATCCTACCTAGGTCTATGAATTTCTCTATCAATTCCATTACCTTATCCTTACCCATGAGGTTCCAACATTTGATCCTTAATTTACCTAGGAGTGGTTCCCGGGCATCCTCAAAAGAAAGGTTATTAAAAATACCAACTCTATCCCTTGGAAAGAAAAAGGTAGCACCGAAGAAAGGAAAGAGCGAGATGGTTGTTTTTGTTGTTCCCGCGAAGCGAAGATCATTCGCCAAGCGAATGAAGTGGGTCAACCTCTTTTTGGCTTCGGCCAAACACTGTTTCTCGCTGGTCGAGCTTTCTACAAAAAAAGCGATGCGAGAACGTATTCTCTTATCTAAGCCTCTTCCCTGTTTCGCTCCCCCCATCGTAGATGGTTCAGCCACGCCCGGTGCCACGAAATGATTGAGAACTACGACGGGGTCGAAATGCATTTGGTTCTTTCTATTCAATAAGTATTGCATGACCGAATAATTCAAGGAGGGGCGCACTGCAGGGAGGGTCCTTTTAAATAGATGACTCGTCGGGCCGTCGGAGCGGGACTTCTTGGGGAAAAAGAACTTAAATAACTTCCTTTTTCTGAAGGAGTCGTCATTTTCTATCAGGAACGCTATGTCATTTACAACCCCGGCGTATTTCGGATGCTTGAAGGCCCCGCTGACCCGAAGTGATTTAGAAAGATTCTTCTTTATCGATGGTGATCGGTCATGGTATCCATAGCGTTGCTTCTTTTTCGGCCAAATCCTAATTTCGTTTTGCTTCTCCCGGTCGTCGAGCCTGATCGACTCGACTCTTTTCCCTGCCCTCTGGCGTCTCACTTCGTTTCGTTCTTCTTCTGTATTGTCGCTGGAATGAAGACACCCGATCGGCCCGACTTTCCCAAATGCCCACCACCGGCCCTTCTCCTTTCCGGGTCTGGATTTTTTGCGTCGTTTCAGTCGTCGTGGTCGACGGGGAAGAAAGAAATGAATGAATGTTCTTTTGGGAAAATGTATAAGAATACACCTACCGAGACGAAAGCCAAAGGTTAGTCTCGCAGGTGGACGTATCGAACCGAAATAAGATCTCAGATTGACATCTTGATACACTAATTTACTAAAATAATAAATAGAGTCAATGGTGACTCCGCCGTGGGAATAGCCGCTTCTTTCTTGCTTGATAGAGGGGCTTCCATTCACCTACGCAGACTTAAAGTGCTCTCCGAACCGTGCTGGATAGTCACCCATCACACGGCTCTCAAACCCAACCTGTGGTGAATCCCGGGAGACAAAGTCAAAGCGCTTGATCCTTTGCCCCATACTTTGAGATGCTTCTCCCCGCCGATCAAGCAGCGACGCTGCTCGTGATAGGCTTAGCTTTAAGCCGCTATCGTTCGGTTCGAATAAGTCAAGTTTCTCGCTTCTTGCTTTAGAAAGATTGCAGCGTTAGCGCTTCTTGACTAATAACATCATAGAAAGTCAAGGCTCCTCTCCTTTTCTACGAATCTACAACTCTCTTTACTGAGCGAGACTCCATCCATATCCCTACAAGTGGTTATATTCAAAATTTTCCATTTTCTCATTTGTTTGACAGCCTAAACTAGGCTCCATTTTAGATAGGTTTTCGGTCTTAATAAAAAAAATAGGTCAGGGGCGCGTCGGAACGGTCGGTGGCTGCTTAGTCTCATCCGAGAGTCTAATCTCTTTGTACTGCTTTTTTTTTTTCAAATGAAAAAGAAGGGGGTCGATTTAGGCTCCTTCCCTTCCACTGCATAGCTGCGCTAGCAGGTACTATGAGCCCTCTGTCCCACGCATCTAACCAGCTCGCGTGGTTCACCGGTTCCACCGAAAACTCTCATTTGTTGAAGCGGAGCATAGTGCGCTTTAGGCGCCGAGCGAGAAAGGTCTCTTTCTTCTTTCGTTTCGGTTTATTCACTGATCTGAAACTTAGCACTTGTTTTCTTATTGATTCCAGGGGCGGCGGCGTTCTTGAATGAAGTCTATCCGAACCGAATTAGCACTTCTCAGATCAGGCTAGGCCTCTCCTGCTCCGCTGGGCGCCGGGGCCCTGGATGCGCTAGCGATCGGCACATAGAGGGTGGTTGCCCGGGTTTCTCGGCCTGGTATCCTGCACCCCGCGTTCATGATATCTACATTCAACTGTGCCCCGGAGACACGGTCGAAGCACGCCCGCCCAGTGTGCTTCTTTCACGACATGCTCTGGTCCCGGGTGTCTTCCAGTGGTCTTCTAGCGTTAGAAGAAGTCGTGTCCGTCCCGGACATCTGCAACGTCCTCCCACAAGCTTTTTTATTCAACATATATAGGACAAACTGAAGGAAAAGACTGACCCATTCGGTGACTTTCGCGGTCGCCCTCACTGAACCGACTTGAATCTGAACTACGATTCAGATCGAGTCTTACCGAAATCGGATTTCCTTTTCGTGCCATATGCGCACTTTATTTACTTTATTCCCCTTTTTTCTTCCCGGTTTAATATTTGTTCTCGAAAGTCTTCGTTTCCGTGTAGAAGCAAACTCTCCAAATTGTTGACCAACAGAAAGGATGCATGGGACTAGCGGGCATTGAACCCAACGTAGTTTCGAATCCCTTAACACTACAGCTAAGGGAAAAAGAATAATTGCATGTGTTAAGCAAAGCACGCACAATTGAACAAAAGAAGATCAAACTCCTCAATAGTCAGATAGGATCGTAGGCGTACGGTGACCGGCTTCGCGAGACCATTTCGGCCTACACAGGGCGTTGCTCTATTGGGCGTAGCTTATTCGATCCAAGCAAACTACTCGAAAAAACGAGAAGAAAGATCGACTCTTTTATCTAAGCAATTTCTTTCTTTAACTTTAAACAGACAGACGGATACGTAGTGGAATAAGGTGCTGCCACTATAGGTTCGAGTAAGCTGACTGGTCTAACCTCAGATTATAGGTCAATAAGTGAGACAGAGGTTACTGGGGAAAGGCGAGAAAGTAAGTCCATCAAAATCAGTCCATTTACTTCGTAACCTTTACTTGGAATACTAAACCCGCGCCTTACCTAGGGCTGCAAGTAAGGACTTCACATCCGGATTGGACGCAAACAAGCGCACCAGCTATTTATATAAATTCCCCCTAAATGATCATAGGCCGGTCAGTTCAAAGCTCTAGATAAAAACCTCCATATCTTACCACCGCTTTACTCTTTGAGTTGATAGCCAAAGAGATATTATAAATAATTAAGGGAGGGGGACCCACAACGAAGGAAGGGGGATACTACTAATGCTTGCTTCAATCGCTTTCTTTATCTTGTGGTCGACTGCAATTGAAAGATTCGTTCCTGTTTTAGGATTGGGGCGGTGTCCGCCCACTAATGTAAAGATTGGTCGGGGGAGAGGTTTTTTCGACAAAAGATAATTTATTTTTGATTGAGTTCCAGGCTTAAGAGCCGAATTAGCCATTGGGATTGGTGTACAGACAAGACTGATTGAGATTTGTAATTAGCTGCAATAAAAGAATACGCTCTTTCGACAGAGAAGTGAACGACTCCGATCTGCAGATAAGAATAAGGATAACCTTGAAAGGAGTCTTCTTAGCTTGAAAGAGGCCTTGAAGGAGTGAAAGAGAGAAGATGGAGTAGCCGGGTGAATATCCTTTGCTATTGAATTTGAAGAAGCTGTGGCTTTATCTTTCAATAAGATCTTGGACTGGGATACTAAGCAAGAGAGCCAAAGGGGCGAAACGAGATATAGATGACTGGATCAGTCTGGCTACAAGACCTTGAAAAGGGAATAAGCCCTGGGACTTCTTTTTTAGTTAGAGCTTTCAATTTATTGGTCAGTCATAGCTGCAGCTATAGCCGATAGACTAGGTCTATAGGGCATGCCCTTGAGATGTAGAAGGACTGGTCTTTTCCTATTTTCGGAAGGTAGAAGGCGCTGCCCTATACGTGCCTGCTCGCTTGAGCGACTCTCAGTCATTGTAAATAGATAGAAAGAGCACGAAAGTCTACTGTCTTACTGGATCTGCTCAATGGAAATGGAATTGAAATCCTCTTAGTCCGATTCCTTACGAAGAAAGTCTTACTCTATCTGCTCAATAGCGAAGGGATTGGGGCAAAAAGTTCCTTATAAAAGGGATATGCCTTTGGAATTGCAATTGGATGCTTCCTCCCTCACATCTGATTCTATAGCAAGGCTTATTCACGCGGAAACGATAGATGATTTTATGCCATCCTCATTCCCATCCTTGCCAGCTTTCCCTTCCCTTAGTGGATTCTAAACCTTGCGTCTTGCTACTGGTTCTGTAGCACTAAGATTAGCAGGGGATTCAATAGCAATAGCAGCTCCTTCAGTGCATCTTCCTTATTTAGCTGCGGGAACGCCCCGACCGATACCACCATTCATTACCGTGAACCAGCCCGGCAGGTCTTTCTTCTTTAAAGCCTGGAGCTGGTGTATGAGTTTATTACCCCCTTTTTTCCTATTTATTATAGTAAGGAAGTTGAGATGAGAAAGTCAGCGTGCTGGTTATAGAGAGAGCTCCCACTATATAGAATAGTGAAGTTTACTTTTGCCCGTAAGAAAGTGAGAACCCTATAAAATAAACCCTTCTGACGAATAAGCAACTAGCTAACCCTTGATAGAGTAACTTTCTCTTTTTATTTATTCCGAGTGTCAACACAACAAGAAAAGAATGAAGATTGGCCCTTTAAGACTAGGGCTAGGGTTAGTCTTAAAGAAGTTATAATTTAGATCATTTAAAAACACTGGGGTTCTAACATAAAAGAAATGATTTCTTAAACTTGTCTTACAGCCTAATCTTAATTCTCCCAATCGTATAACAAAGGCAGCCAACTTCAAGTCTTAATTGGTTTGTTTCAAAGTCCCTGCGGATAAGCTACCAAAGCTTTTACCAACGATAAAGGGACGAGAAAGAAAGTATTTAAGATTTATTTCTTGTTTTTTCCTTTTGTCCCTCTGGAAGTGGAATAATAGAATATGCCTTCGCGGTGCGGTATGAGCGGACATGGGCTAATCCCTGGGTCTGGGTGGTATGGCGAAAGCAGTGGGAGAGTCCTAATATTATGTTGGTTGTAGGATTAGAAGCAGCTAAAGAATCCGCATCTGTTGAAGTAATGTCTGAAATAAGAATGTCATATGTAGTTGCTCTATCAGTCTCGGCCAACGCGTAAAGCCAGTTAATGATTCATGAATTGAGGATGCCAAGCCAAGATAGAATCTTCTTAGTCTGGACTACAATGATCTAAAGTAGCTATCGTACTTAGAGTTAGGAGCGAAAGTAGCCAAGAGAGAGCCCCAAGGGGAGAAGTCAGAAGTATCCTAGTTCGTACTTCCTTGATAGGTCGCCCTTCCTTGTTGTCTTGTCTTTGAGTTGAATCAGAAGCCTCGAATGGTTGCTCTGATTCTGTGTTCTCTTTGTTGTTTGAGAGGGGATAACCATCTTACTAGTTCCCACTTCCGGGTATAGGAGTTGAGGAGCACGCCCTTCCACTAAAATGCCGGTCTTGGTTAAAGAATATCCTCTCCTGCTAGCGGTGTAGCTGTTCTGCGTCACTTCCGGCTTTAAGAGAATACACCTCTTAACTGAGAGTTCCTACAAGCTTGTTCGTTCTTAGTGTTATAGTAGTTCTTGAGTTCAGTTAGCGACTGATCCAAGGGTATATCTATCAGCTATGAGTTGAAGGAGCTAGACTGTAGTTCCTGTGCTTCCCGCCCGAACGCAGCAGATTCTCGAACAAGAGCATACAAATACTTGATATGAGTTGACTAGCCTTACTTGCCTATCAGGAGAAGACCCCAGAACTAAACTTTTCTTTGAATCTGGTAGTCTCGGATCACCACGGGGGCATCAAATAGTTGGTGGATGGTTACCCAGGGATCCATTGCTGTACTCCAGTACCAGTGGACAGACCGAAGCCAATCCTGCGTCCACCTCCTGAGAATTTACCACTCAAGGAAGTCTTTGGTTCCTTCAGAAAGATGTAAATATTCTTGAGGTAACCTCAACTCCTTACGTAATAGGTCTATAATAAGGCCCCAACTAGTTGGGTCAAGAGGTAACCCACGTCCTAACCAAGGGTAGGACTGACCGTGTATACATGTTTAAAAGTATCTCTACCTTAAGACTTCTAACATGGCCGATTCTAGATAGAGAGCGCGGTAACCCTACTCTACAAAAAGTGGAAAATCTCTTAATAGGGTACTGTAGCTGTACAGCCATAGTACCATAGGGATGGTGAGAGTTCATCAGAGCCCGAATTGATATAGGTGAAATATCCTTACTCAAATTACGAACCCTGAACCTCTTTGCGAATTCAGCTGAACCTTGATGGGAAATCAGAGATTTCTGATAGGAAATAGAAAGCCCCAAAACATTACCTTAGAATAAGGGATTTATCCCGTTACTGAAGGAAAGACCCCCATTTCATAGCGCCTGGGGAACGCTAGTTTGATCGAGGATTGGAGAGGAGAGGTGGAATGGAATAAAAGGCTCGGGATGGATTTTGGAGTCTTTGTGCGAGCCGTATGCGGTGAGAGTCGCACGTACGGTAACGAGGGGGGTTCGCGTCTATACGTGTAGTGTGGTGGTTGGGCCCACCCTATTTGTTCCATGATCTATGGGTCTACTGGAGCTACCCACTTCGATCAATTAGCCAAGATTTTGACCGGATACGAAATCACTGGTGCTCGATCTAGTGGTATTTTTATGGGGATTCTTTCTATCGCTGTAGGATCCCTATTCAAGATCACTGCAGTTCCTTTTCGGGCGGCTGTAGAACGGACGGCCGCCTATAGGTGGTAGGGTAGGGTGGGTGGTACCGCTCAGATTGCGGCCAATCTTCCTAACCGCGCGCGGGCCGGGCTTAGAGCGCGTGAAACTCATCACTATCTCGTAAGGGCGTTGAGACCATAGCATGTTAAACGAAAGCGCCGCTTTCTCTGTAGTGTTGTCACACAGCTGCCCGCCTAGAAGAGCCACTCGCTCTGTAGTGTTGTCACACAAGATAAGCACGCCGCCCGCCTGCTGGCCGGGCGAATCGAAGTTATCTTCCGGTCAACTGTCCACCCAGTCAAGTGCAAAAAACACAGTAGAATCACGCAACGCACGCTGCTGGTGTGCTTCCTGCCCGCGAGGAAAGAAGAGCGACAAGGTTTAGTTCAGATTTGACTGTTTGCAGCATGGGAGCGGATTACCCAAAAAATCCCTGGGAACAATGAAAAAAAAGATATCTCGGTAACTAAAACTATAGGGGGCTGTATTGGCGAGATCCAACGGTGAACAGCTGTCCAAAAGAAAAACCGCCTGGAAGTCCGAGGACCTTTAGTACCGTACCCTACCCCCAGCAGCCTTTGCGCCAAGCAAGACCGCCCTTGTCCTTTCTCCATTCCGCCTCCTTCTTTGCTTTGTTCCAGTCTAAGGCAAAGCAAAAGTGGGTTCGTATGCCTACTTGACGAAAGGGAACGAACTTTGTTTCGTTTCCGGGTTTATGGATTGGATTCAGTCAGCGTCACGACATAATCAAAAGGAAGGAGTGACGCTTTGGTTACCGGCAAACGCTTCCAAAGGCGACCCTCTCGAGTTTCCGGCTGTTTCCTAGATTGAAGTAGCCTTTCTTTCGTCGCCCTACCAAACGAAAGAAGTCACTATCAAAAAGCTCGCCCTACTGAAGTACCAAAGGCGCCCGGTGACTAATAAATTGGTTTGCGCTTTGAAGTGATGAGGTCGCAAAGAGGGAAGTAGGGCTCCTATTGACTATAGGTTTGTTCTTCGGTTTCCTTTAGAATGAAAGTCGCTATGAAGCCCCTACTACTTATATTATACTGACTTTGTTTGATTAAAAAGGCGAACCCCAACTAGTCGTATGGGGTGGGGTGCTTGTGGTAAGCAGCCTTGGATATGAGTATGAGGAATTCCTAAAAAACAGGCAAAGTCCGGTATTTGACGAAGATCTTTCTATCAATAGATAGGATTTAGTGTTCGATATAAGGGATAGGATCCATCTGCTCTTTCTCTCTCCATTTTTTAGAGATAGCAGATCAGATATAACGCTAAAAAAAAGGGGATAAAGGATACATAGACATCTAAGGGGATGTCTATTCTATTCCTCTTTAGAGAGAGTAGAGAAAAAAAGATAGATGAACGAGATATCTTTTTTCTATCTATCATTGATTCAATCTATGAATCAAGTCGAATTCTTTGGGTTCCCCGAAGCCCCGAATGGATTGTGGATCGTTTATGCCAACGAAATGAACGCGGAGCCCGTTCCGAATGCTTCTCCGATCCGGAAGTTCTCGCGAAGAGAATAAGATGCTGCTCCCCCTCCCTCTGTCTTTTCTCGCTTTGCTAATCTTCCCTTCTAACGCGGGCCGGGCGCTTAATTAGGGGGCGCGGGAGGAAGAAACCTAAGAGAAGAGCGTCTTCTCTTATCTTTTTTTTCAGTGCAACACAGGAAAGCGCCCTCTTTTTGTCATCCCTGCAGCTTTCCAGATTTTGTATTGAACGTATGGCGTAGCTAGGATCTTCAAATCATGTTTGAGCCTATCCTATGTTCAACCCCCCTATTTGATTGAATTAATAAGGCTGGAAAGAATGCCCGCCAAGTTCAGATAAGGGAATGCTTCCCCCAACCATTAAAGGAAAGGCTCGACGAAGGGAGGGAGATGCGGCGGGGGAAGGAAAACGCTTTCGGAGATCGAGATTTTTTTTTGTTTTTCATCGAAAACGAAGAAGGCCGAGGATGGCCTACGGTGCGTGTTATCTGAAGGGAACACGCTTTTTCGACCGCTGGCCTATTGGGATAGCAGCCTTCGGGCTTTGCCAGCCCTTTTTTTCTCGGCCCGGGAAAGCGCTGGCAACAACAGAAAGGAAAGGGGTCCATGTAGCTGCAGCGTCCGCCCCCTTCTTAGTCAATGGGGCAGCAGGTTCGGCATCTACTAAAAAAGAGAGAATCCACTTGAGATAACCACGCCTCTGCTAGGCAGCGTGTGGAATGGCCAAGAGCGGACCTTTTTTGATATATAATCAAAAGAGTGGAGTTACGGGAACAGCCGTCTGATGGAAAACTACTTTCACGTTCGGTTCAGAGAGCACTTTTTTTTTCGTCGAGAATTCTTCGTTCCCTTTCGTGTGAATTCCCCAGCGGCGAATTCTAAACTTTTTTGGCCCTATCTATTCCATCTCTCGAGCCCCGAAGAAAACCCCCCTCCCCTTCGGACTCCATATCTCTTTTGACTCTATATATGTGGGCACCTGATATCTATGAGGGTTCACCCACCCCGGTTACAGCATTCCTTTCTATTGCGCCTAAAATTTCTATTTTTGCTAATATTTCACGTGTTTCTATTTATGGTTCCTATGGAGCTACATTGCAACAAATCTTCTGTTTCTGCAGCATTGCTTCTATGATTTTAGGAGCACTGGCCGCCATGGCCCAAACGAAAGTCAAAAGACCTCTAGCTCATAGTTCAATTGGACATGTAGGTTATATTCGTACAGGTTTCTCATGTGGAACCATAGAAGGAATTCAATCACTACTAATTGGTATCTTAATTTATGCATTAATGACGATAGATGCATTCGCCATAGTTTTAGCATTACGGCAAACCCGTGTCAAATATATAGCAGATTTGGGCGCTCTAGCCAAAACGAATCCTATTTCGGCTATTACCTTCTCCATTACTATGTTCTCATACGTAGGAATACCCCCGTTAGCCGGCTTTTGTAGCAAATTCTATTTGTTCTTCGCCGCTTTGGGTTGTGGGGCTTACTTCCTAGCCCCAGTGGGAGTAGTGACTAGCGTTATAGGTTGTTGGGCGGCCGGAAGGTTGCCACGAGTAAGTCAGGGGACCGAAGGCTGTTCTCCGTGCACCGGACACGTAGCTTACCGAATCCGTTGCGACACCGATGGGAATGCATGCTACGAAAGATAGGGTCGAGTCTGAAACATCAACCGTCTACTCAATATCCTTGTACGAGTCCACAATCACTACACGAGATGAACCTTGGTTTGGTGAATGGAAGCCTTAGGTGTAAAAAAAAGGACTCCCAGTTACTGCGCGCGATCGTATACTGAGGTGCTCCCCGCCGGTTGTTGGAACGACGCGAGCCGGGCCTCCATTCAGAAAGATGAAGGGTCCAAACGAAAGTCAAAAGAGGGGGTTACAAATTCCCCATCTCATTGGGGGCGGAAAACGAATCGACATCTCGATGTGATACAAGCCTTTTCTATTTTAGTTGGGAAAGAACGGCGAAGTCCATCCGAACCGTCCAATGAAGAATAAGAGGAGAGCAAAGCGCCAATGGCGCGCGAAGCGCATGCGAAACGGGCACGGAGAAAAATCAGTGTGGAGGATAAGCAGCCGAGCTCATTCCCTTCGCTTCCTGGGCCCAAAGCAGTGCAGTCTTTCCTGGCCAAATCAAGGATTTGGGGCGCTACGCTACTTAACTATATAAATCCATTTTTTTTAGTCATATATATATTAATAGAAAGATAGATCCATCCATCTATCCTATCCGATTTCTATTTTTATATCTAAAAAAGAATCGATTTCATTCAACGTTTGATTCAAAGAACTGCGCTTAGCCCCCCCGCTCATGAAACGGCTCTGCTGCAATGGATGGCAGAGGGTCCGTAGTACCCAAAGCACTGGAGTGGTCCAGTAGCCGGGAAGGGGCCTAGAAGTGCCTACTACACCACACTACACTCGGCTCTACACATTTACAGAGCTAACCCCTGTCCAGTCCCTGGCAGAGTTAAGGGGGCTTCCATCCTTATTCCCTATCCCCTCGCCCAGGCTAACGGGGCCTTACTTATTCAGGGGGGGAGGAGCCCCGAGAAGCACTGTTGAGAGGAAGATCCTTGGCCCCTCCTCATTCTCTACAGGGTTCCAAACCTTTCTTCAACATAGGTGACAACGAGCGGGGCAGAGATCGAACACGAGAATAACAAGCTCACCTTCCTTTTTGTTGGATCATTTTGATAGAGAGGGATGGATAAAGTGGACAAAACAGACTCGCATTTCCCAGTCGAAAAGATGGGTTCCTTTTTCGTCTTGCATTTCTCATCGAACAAATACGGAAAAAGAATCATATTGAAAACGTTCCTAACCCACCAACCCCTTCCTTCGTAGAGCCGTGTATTGTAATCCGAACCTGCCCGGAGCGAGTCTCCCATAGAGGCAAGTTGGTGAGCCGTATGATGGGCAACTATCTCCTGCGGTTCGGAGAGGACTCAGCTGTTAGTTAGTACCCCCTTTCGGGGTGGACCTTTCACTCTATTTTATTATATACGCTTAGCGAAAAGAATGTTTTTTGATACACCTAGGACATGGATTTTATATGAACCAATGGATCGTGACAAGTCCTTACTACTAGCAATGACTTCGTCTTTCATTACTTCATCCTTTCCATATCCCTCTCCCTTGTTCTCAGTTACTCATCAAATGGCACTCAGTTCATATCTTTAAGTTCGATCATTGACAAGGTTCAAAGAAAGGGTGGGCCATTGATAAAGAATCGATTCCAAAGCACAATGCTAGCAAGGGCCTCCGCTTTTCTTTTCATAAAAGACAGTTCCATTCGATTAGTTAGCTCGTAGTCAGTCTTTACTTAACTTAAAAAGAAAACTCCTGCGCTCAAGCCCCACTACTTTTTTTTAAGTTAAGGGCTAACGCGCAGGAGTTTTCTTGCTGGGGAAGAAGCGGAGTAGAGGAATTGGTCGACTCATCAGGCTCACCGGTGAGGAGAAGACTCCACTCTCAATTTGACCCATCTGGCTAAGCACCGTCACCTCTCTGTCTCCAGCCATAAAGTTCTATTCTACGAGAATCCAAGCAGCAGTTCCACCAACTTGCATCTATTAGTGTTGGGGTTGGGGTACGGGACGCAGAAGCATAGGGAGTGATAGCAGCAATGGATCCTGATCTGGTTTTCTCAAGACCAAGAGCATTCCTACCTAAGGGATTTCGATGTTGAACAACCAATGGTGGAGGCAGTTGATCAACATCAGCCAATTACTAATTACTAATTCATAATTACAAGACAGGCGCCGGAGTGAAAGGTAGGGCTTCTCTATAAGGTGATCGATGAGCTCTTTCGATTGATTCTGACTTCAAGTCCGGGTTCTGTGCTTGCTCGATAGTAGTTGTAGTTTGAGGCTCAACATATAGGATCTTAAGTTGTGCTCTTGCATTTTTTCTTTCATCTGATTTGAGGTCAAGGGGGATCTTGTTCTGACTTGGCTGATTCAACAAGGAAAAAAAGGCATCCATTCAAACAGCTCCCATTCCTATGTTGACACCAAGAGAAAGAAAGCCTGGCTATCCTCTCCGGTCCGGCTTAGGAATGCTCGAGCGAATCCTATTCTGGGAATGAGTTTGGCCCTGCCATAATTCTATGGTTTGAATCTGTAAGTTAGTACCAAATCCCGATAGTCTTGGTTGTTCAAGTTACCATGCCATCTTCACTATATGATAGGACTTCCTAAGCACAAGCACTACGTAAGTAAACTAAGCCTCGCATCGGAATTACCGCTTATTCTAGAATAGGGACAACGTAAACCCCGCTATACCTATTCCTGCAACAGCTAAATTCTGGGGGATGGTACGTCCCTCTGATCGTATTCCTTTTACCTTTTCTTCACAATGGAAGATAGGTTTCTTTCAGGTGACGAAGTGGGGAAATCATCAATGCGTCTATAAGATAGAGTTGGTACATCTGTTCTACCATAGGGTAGTTCCTCTAACGATGCCTGAATGCTACTTTCGCCTAGTCGGTGAAGCTGCGTCCTCGCCTCTTCTCTTGGTGGCATTTCCCTTGGCTTCCATCACATAAGATGTCAGCAATCCTTCAGTCAATGGAATCAGTAGCTACCAAAGCCCCTTTCTTTGCCTTGACTCCCACATCAAATGCTGCTTGCGTGCTTACCCCCAAAGCCTTATAACTGCAGGCTTTACTACAGGCAAGTCCCAAGCAATTACTAAACTCCTACTCATGCCAAGCAGCTAACCAAACCAAGCTACTCAAATAGAACAAGGAGCTCTACTCATAAGAACAGTAGTACAGGAAAAAGTCTTCTGGATGCAGACCATCTACTATCAAAATAACCATATAACTCCATTTGAACCGAGGGTTAGAAGGAAAACCCTCTTAGATAGGTTTTAAGAAGGAGCAGTTTGGGATTAAGCAGTGGGACTTGAGCCAGTATAATATCAATATATTGTTCATCGCGCTGTTAATGAGATTTCTGCATCGGATCAGGCTCTTGGTCAACTATCCGTAAGCGCAGCTATTGAATCCGTTCTTGGTGGAAGGTTTAATGGAAATGACTCCGGTACTATTGAATCTGCTGGTATAGAATCGGGGATTTGCGAGTGCTATCGTCGTATAATAAGAGAAAGGAATTCGTAGGGCACGAATGGCATAAGACTAGCTAAGGAGGGCCCGTGAGACTTCTCAAATGTGATCGTATCAGCTCTTACTGCTATCGTAGCCAGTCTTACAGTAAAAGCTGTGATCTTTTTCTTTTCTGCTGTGATTGAATCACTAACCGGTGCTGGAGGAAGAACTGGTTTCATATTTGAAAACCAAACAAGGATCTTCCTCTTTTACTTTAAGTAACCTTAGTTATTTCATCTGGCGCTACTGCTTGAGTATGAATTGCCGTTGCAGAAGACAGTATGAATCTCAGAAGAAGATTCTCCTACAATGCTAAGAATAAGAAGATGCCCGGCCTGATAAGACGCTGTACATGAAGGAGAGGTAGCATCATGATATCATTAATACAATTTCTTCCTTGTTGATGTAAACCTTCGAAGATGATGGACAATTCTATCTTTCTAATCTTAAGTATAAAAGGAAGAACTGATTGATCTAAATCTTAGGTGAAGGTGAATAAAGCGCTGTTCTCGACTAAAATGCTATTTCATCAGATGTGGAACCTGATAAATATATAAAAGAAAAAATGAAGCCAATTCCCTCACTTTAGAGAAGAAGGAATCCGCTGTCTAAAGCAGGCAGTGAACTAGGCATGGAAGCGGAAGCCTATTTAAGCTGCAATTATTAGTTTTTTAGGTATTTCTGTCTTGATCTTCAAATGGACCATTCCATTTTAGGAGTCCTTAGTTATAGTTAACTATTCGTCATTAAGTAAGAAAGAGAAAGACGTTCCGCTTGGGCCTCTCTCCAGATAGTTCCTTCGCATTACTCCATCGAGTCGAGACCAAGGAATTCTTTCAGTTTTGAGCGATAAAAACGTAAGTATCTTCATTAGAATTACGCAATTTCCAGACTTTCCTGTACAACACCATAGCCGTCTCGTAGGCACTCTGTTTTATTCAAGTCCGGAGACTCAACTTTTTGATAGGATGTGGATAAAGTCTACCTTAACCTAGGACGCCTGAGCTCGTTGGAGTGAGCTACTCTCAAAATCTATTTTCGCCATATCAAAACGATGCGTTTTATATACATAAGATTTTTTCCCTAAAAAAGGAAAGGGGGAAGAGCTGCTAAGAGCATAGCATATGCTACGAATTCCGTCTAAGAGAAATCGATTCTAACCTTAGTCAGAAGCTTCCTTATATCCTTACTTCGAATAGCACTGGATTTTATGCTCGGTACCTCTCTTCGACTAGAAATTCTTCCAACAATTTCATCTGTGTGTGGTATTTAGCTTTGAATCCTTAAGCATTTCCAAAAAACTTGGAACCCCTAGATCAACTACTTCCTTCGCTGCCTTTCGAGCTTAACTGCATCGGATTCTAGATTCTATGCAATGCATTTTTTTACGGAACTATAAGTCCCCTCTGAGCGTATCCAAGAAAGCCTTCTTTCAAAAGCGAGTTTCTTCTCTTGTGTGCCTTTCACTATTGAAAAAAGAGGTATGACCTCTTGCTCAAGGACTTACTTTTACAGTACAGAGAGGGGAAAAACCAAACTTAGGCATTTACTACTAAATAAAAAGGCTCCTAGTCTCTTTATCAGCGAAAAGCTAGATACGGGCTTACGACTGTTTAGGGAATTCAATGTAAATTAGGATTTGGCTACGCTACGACTTGTGACTTATATCAACTAACTCTAGACTCCTCTTAGAGAAAGTCATGAATTCCTATTGTAAGGGGCGGTAGCGTAATCCCCGAAAGATAATATTCTAGTCTTTTTTAATATTGTTTGAAAGGCAAGGCAAAAGGGCAAGCAGGTCTTTCCCTAACCCTAACGAGGACAAAACTAGCTATCTTCTCTAAGGTGCATTTCTGTCCATATAAGAGTCTATTCTAGCAAACAAAGGGAGACCCAAGCAGCTTTTTTGTCCTAACAACAGGGGATTCATTCGTGAAAGCAGTTCTGGCATATGCCTCTTCCTTCGATCAAAGATCGGATTCAATAGCTGTGGATTCTGTGCATCCGTACATTCAATTAAGAATGAATGAAGTATGTGAGTCTTTATGAAGAGTTCACCACTATCTACGCAATTCTCTAGCTTCATTCTTTTGAGAATATTCCATTTCAGAGTGATGCTCGCACCACTACACTCACTCATACCATCGACGGGAGAAGAGGTTCGTTCAATCCATAGGCGAGGTGGAGACTTCGGTATAGGGTCGCCTGTTCGGCGCGCTACTGCTCTTTGGCTCCTTGACTTTAGTTCATCATTTCTTTGCAACTCTCTTGATCAATCTCCTCTCGTTATCGGTCGACCTTCAAGACTTGCTTACGATAGGAGGGACTCGAAAGGCTAATCCGTGAAAGACGAAAAAAGAATTCCATTCCCAATAGATCAAGCCGAGGTAGTAGACCAAATCGTCTATCAACGTCCTCCACTTACTCCACTAGGTTGGCGAGAGCCTTGTTACTATAGTTCGCGCTACTGAGATCATCGTTGATTGGGAGAGAGAAAGCTTTTGCGCTTGGGATCCTGAGCCAGCAACATTCTTGTTTTAAAAGACGTATAGGCAAGCCTTTCTTTATTATGATCATATGGATCGCTTTTCGTGACTTTTCTTTCCATAGGCATACATTGCAGTCTAACCAGCTTTCTAATTTTAGGGGACCGAGAATCAGTCTTTTGATCCCCCTCGAGCCTACTCTCGTCTTTCGAATTAAGCTTCCAATTTAGTTGGTGCAGACGCTGAAGGATCAGCTGACACTAGATAGGAAAGGGTTTCGATCGAAGCTCTCGAACCTGTTCCGAAGTAAGTTTAGGATTCTCGGTTGGTGTTCCGACATCCCGAATCGAGGTGGCTCTAAACTCAGGTTTGCCTACCTCTCTAGTTACAGAGAGAGGAGAGGGGCTTCGAAGCCTTGCCTTAATTCAAGCTAGAAATAGCGATAGAAAACTAGCCATATCGATCTAGTGGTGACAACGAAAAGGCGTTTTTTTAAGCCTGAGGGGCAGTGAGCGGGGTAGGATAAAGTGAAAAAGAATGGTATTTGAACCGGTGTGGGCATAGTCAGGCACATTAGCTGTTCAAAGAGGTAAGAACCCTAGTCTGTGGAGATTCTCCCTTTTTCAAAGGTTCTAGTGAAATGGGTGTAGCGGGAGGACTCCAGGGACAAGATAGGGCTTCGAAATCGAATTTCCTCTGTCCCAGCCAGGCCTTGGTCCTTATGATTTGTATTAGAACGGCCTAGACCATGGGAGCTTGGGGATGTCATTTAGGGGGGGCTGGTAAGAGGAGGCTATTGGCAATCGCTAACTATCTTAATCAGAGCTTATTAAGACCCCTGTATTTGACCATCTATCTTTGTAAAAGCTATCAGACGGAAAGAGAGCAATAGACTCCCCTGCTTCACCTGAACCCTCTATTCATTCAACAGAAGCCAGGGGCTGATTGAACGTAATGGGTTGTCTCATGCGATTGGAAGAGCACGAGAAGGACAAGCTACTGACTTGAGACTTCCTGTTCTATTGGAAGAGAGATGAGATTCCTTCTTTAATTGAATCGGGGAAGCACTTCCCTTTTCCAGCCTGAGAGTTCTGTACTTTCTGCCTTCAAGCCCTGTTTCATTTAAGCTTCCACGCATGTAAGGGCACGGAAGAAGAGCAGCCTTTAGGTAAGGAAGGACAACCACGGGAGAAGGAAAGGGGGAATTCCTCCGGGAAAAGCCCGGGAGAAAAGTAGATTTATAGGAGATAGGAGGAGTCCCGCCCAACAAGAGGCCTGGAGCTGCAAGCAACTCGACTAGAAGGAGTGGAGCGGAGCAGCATCGGGATAGGATGGACTAATAGCTTGAGTTCTCCACTGAGCTTTCTTGATTATCCAATAACTGAACTAGGCTTTGGGAAACACATCCAAGGGAATAAGCAACCAAGTCAGAAAGAGGCACGAGCTCTTCCTTGGAAGGCCGGGTTAAGCCCTGGAAGGGTAGAAGGAGGAGCTAAAGGCCAGAGGGATAAATAAGAGGTCCGTCCCACTATTCAGTCAAAGATCCACGAGCCAATCGATTAGAAAAGAACTGCTATTGAATCAATAGTCTAAGAAGATGGCATAGAATCAGACAAGGAACTGAAGGCCTTTGAAAGAGCCCCCTGTCCTTTTGTGTTAGACGACACCACGATTCCAGAGCCTTCCTCCAACCCCGGTGGAAAGGAATCCAGTGGCATCACACCCTCCCGTTCATGCTCAGATTGGATTAAGACTTCGGCGGAAAGGTTCACCCTGCTCTCGTTGGCGATGGTTCCTTGCTTAACACGACCTGGGTTAGTGGTTAGGGTTTCCTCCTTCCTACTACTTCTCCCTTCGTCCCTCTCTTTACTTTCTTTGAGTATGTGAATGGATTTCAACAATTCAATTGAACTGTTGAAACCGGAGTAACCATAGTTGAGCGTTCGTACTTCTCTTATGAGGAATCGTCTCATGGACAACTGGCTTTCAAGTGGACTTGATTGTCTTACCCTATTTTTCATATGAGACGAGCCTAATCACTAGTCGAGGAATATCCTAAGTCAGTACCAGTTGATTCTACTTGAAATCCCATACATAAGAAAAGGTTTTGGAACAAAGTGAGCCGATAGGCTTTCCATAGGAAACCCGAAAGGTGTCTGAGAATTCATTCCTAATTCCTAGTCGTCTAAAAACAGTAAAAGAAGAGTCACTTTCAACAACACCTTCAAGAAGAAGAGCTTCCCATCGGAGGAGCCTGGAAAAGAAGCACTCTCAATCACATCGGTCTACCAACTAACTCTATCAGGAGCGTAAGGCCTAGCCTAGATCGGAGGGAGTGAACTTTTGAAAATGTTAGCTTGACTCAGAAGTCTTGGGTTACGGAGCTCTTTGCTAGCTTAGGGGCGAAGAGCGAAGGGAAGGATTGAGGGGAGAGTCTACTTGGCATGCTTTCAATCATCTTTCGAGGAGCAAAGGGTACGATAATAAGGAAGAGTCTGATTCTAGAGATTCGAGAACCAGATAGGGATGCTTCTGATACAAGGGACGAAGCTTTGAGATAGGAGTGAAGCGAGAGTAATTGCTAGACTAAGCTGCAAAGGGACCAGCTTTCGACTTAGACTATGAGGAGGGGACCGGCAGTGGGCAAGACTCAAAGAAAAGGATAGGCACGAGGTAATTCGCCTGATATGGAATGGGATTATGGTACTTACTAGACTGACAAGAGTTGGCTTTGCCCCAATAGCTTTAGTTGAACCAATAGCTAAGCTGTAGGAGTGTAACTTTATAACTTCTTTCGCTTCCAAGGGTTCCCTGTTTTCAAACAGAAAGTAAGTAAACCTGGGAATGGGAATATCTTTATCCCTTTCGCAAAGGAATCCACTTAAACCAGAGGGGCGAGGTTCAGAAGATGCTGCAGCTGCAGTTTCGAATGCAGAAGAAAGAGGCGAGCGAGTAACTTCACCGAAAGCTGAAATAAAGCCGGGAAAGGACCGGATGAAAGACATTTGATCGTTAAGGATGTGATCCAATGTCGGAGATGTTATAAATCTAGAGTAACAGGTGGCAATCTCCCGACTGGCGGAGAGCGGGTATTACATGTCGAATATATAGTCTAGAAAACACTCGTTACGCCGACTATTGATAGTGCTAGCACGGAACTAGCTTATCAACGCTGCTCTTACACTAGGAAGAGTCTCTAAGACCTATAGGTAGGCCAATTAGACTTAATTAGTAAGTCTATCGATTACCTGTGAGATATGTCCATTAACTGCTTTACTTGCTAATGATAGGTTAACCCGAAGGTAAGAAGTGATTGAATGAGCGTGTGGTAGTATGAATTCCTTCCCTGCGGAGGTAGGGATTCCTGGAAGATCTTTTATATGGCATCGGAATGGTTTAGGGCAGAACCATTGTATATAATAACCCGTGCCACGATCATGTCTTTGCATTTGACAGTGATATATAATGGGCGGACATGCCCAGTTCCATCTGGGGTCATTTCCTCATCAGTGAAGGTGATGTAGTTTGTCGCTAGAATCGATCCCACGAGGTTCTGAAATTTGTCTACAGAGACATCCTTGGGGACGTGAGCTTCATTCAAACACTTTCAACAGGGCAGGTGGCTTTCAGAGGCAAGCAGCAGAGAGAGGAAATCTTCGAGGGCATCTTCTCAAGTTGTTCCACGATATCATATTCACTGCGTTTGAAGCAACTCAGGAACTTCTTAGCCTCTTCCTCAGACACTTTTTTTTTTTTAACCTCCACTTTTTATTATCGAATTCTCTCTAAAGGGGATTCCTCCTCACTTTCCTTGGCTTTCCGTTTTTTCTAGCGGAAGGAAGTTATCATTTTGAAACCCGCGAGCTTAGGGTGCGCATTTTCGTTGAAAGAGGAAAGATAAAGGAATTTATTCCCCGCTCCATTGGCTTACGAAAAGGTTTTCCAAACACCAGACATTGGTAAAAGTACTAATCGTAAGACTTGGGTTTACCCATACCACTCATACGGACAAGCTTCGGATTAGGATTCTGATCGGGTTACCTTCTGGTGCTCCTTATTATATTAATAGTGACACGTGAGAGATCTTACCTTTATACCCGAAGGTATACAAAAGGAACAACTCCCATATTGTCACTAGATTCTGAGCATTTCTCCCTTGCAGTAGCGACACAGTCAGCACAGGCTTTAGACGAAGTAGAAGAGAGAAAGTCCTATCTTTCGAGTTACTAAGCATCTCGATCTAGTAAAATAGCAAATTAGATACTTGGGGGGAAATCTTCCTGAATAGCTAAAGCCAAAGAAAGACCAGTAATGACATACTCTACAACGAGTAGAAAAGAAAGAGCCTTCTCTCATTACACGGATTTCGCACTTTTCACCGACAGAACAGGCTAGGAGGTATAGCTTTGATTCGGATTATAAGATGGATAGACATAGACACAGGCCTTACTTCTTACTCTTACCCAGGCCGGGGAAAAGATGCTCTATCTTTCCCGATCGACATTGTAAGAAAACTAGCACTTTAATCTGAAAGTGGTGAGGCATCAAAGGCAAAGGCCCAACCAACAAAGGCATTAGTATCAGATTCAAGGTTTTCAGCCGGATCGAGCTGCATTCTATTCTGGTTGGGAAAGCGGCGAAAGTTCCATTCATCCGGGATTACAATCTCCGCCAATGCAGAAGGTAAGCAAGACGGGAATGTAGGTGACAATAAGATGGATGTGTCTGGCACCAACCCACTGGTTGAGAGGTTTCTCCCCTTTTTTACTCTATACTTTTTACCGGCCAATGAAAGAAATTTATAATAGAATGATAGGCTTTAGCTTATCACCCTCACTCTATTCTCACCTAAATGTCAACGATGGTTTCCAAGTCTCCTTAACGAAACAGAAAAGGTCACCGAGGGGCCGAGCGCGAGCTTCGTCCAGAGCGGATGGTTGAGTGCGCAAGAAAAAAACGAAATGAAGTAGGTTGGTTGAAGTGAAGGCCTACTACCTACTTTTTTCATTCTTCGAAATCTCTCTTCGTGGGCGCTTAGGTTAGCTGATCTTCTGGTCGAGTTTTCCCTCTTAGCCTCTTCCTGGCTACTCCACTCCAAGCTAAAAGCTAGCCGAATCTTAGCTCCTTCGTAACCCAATGAAAACGAGGAGAAGAAGGCCAAGCAAGGGTGAGTTTGATTAGTGAGCTGTAGTTCCTTTTCCAGAGGATGAGGAATGGCATGAAAGAAGAAGCCCATTCTTTTAGTTCCATATTTACTTAGATAAGATTGGAGAATTAAGCTAAGCAAGGTCGGTTGATTGAATGATTTGAAAAATGAAAAGCAGTCTTACTTCACCTAGAGGGAGAAAGCCAATAAATAACACCGTTCTAAGTAAGAGACGGAAAGCACTCACTGTGATGAAGAGTTACGTACAGACTACACAGAGGCAACTAATGGTCGTGTACCCAAGGTAAGATGATGACATCCAAGCATAGGTCAGAAAAGGAGATCAAATCATCACTGAGATGGCCTCCTCCTCGGTTCGCTTCTGAGGATCTCTAGTTGTCGGGGGCAGCTAACAAGGCCTACTTCTCAACCGGTTCACCAGAAGGGCTGCTTATGAAAGCTAAGGTGACTAATTCATCATAAAAAAAAGTCAAAGGCAGGAAAAGACTACAATGCCACAAGCCATGTACAAGAGAGAAAAGAAAGTGCATCTCACTACCAGTGCCGAGTACAAGCACCTCTGGAACAGCAAGTTAAACTTTTGGATGCTTAAACAACCACACCCTTTCTTGCGCCTCTGCACCCCCATTCATCTTCGGTTAGCGAGAACACGGATTAAAAAAACTAAAAAACAAAAAGGCAATGGGGCCTAAAGCCCCCTATTTATACCACAACTCAAAAGACCAATTCATTAGCTAAACTCACCCCTATTCACTTACGAAGCAATCGGACTCGCCTCTTTTTTTTTATAGAAAGCGTGTTCAAGGCGTCAAGTCCTTTTTAGTACGAAATCACACTTCGCGGTGCTTTGCTTACATTACACTTCTGGTCTATCAAAGTTTTTTTCATCGTCCAAGAACAAATGCCTCTTCAAAAGAGAATCTCGAAGAACTAGACAATACTTTACTTACCAGCCTTACTAGGCAAGACAGAAACCAATCCTAGAACTACAAGATGATACCTTAGAAGCGACTTCTCCTAACGACAAGTAAAGGCATACCCTCCAAAAAAAAGGAGAGCGGCTTTCCCTCTATTAGAAAACAAGAATGGAAGTCACAGTGGGAAAGGAGAAAGCTCAACCGCGTGGCACAAAACAGTGGGTTTTGGTTCCTGATCTTGTCTTCCTTCAGGCTAAAGCTTCCAGTCTCAATCCGAAGTAAAAGAGAAAAAAATAGATAAATAGATGCCCACTCTTCCCCTGGTGTAGCTGCTGCAAATCACCTATTGAGTTACGAAAGGGAATCCACCCTTTCTTTTCACATGCACGAGTTTCGTCTTCCCTAGATCAGTAGTCCGCTAGTGGGCTTGGGGTCTTTCTGGATGAGCTTGAAGCTTAGGATTGTTTTAGGGCAGTATCCGTCCGGTGGAGAGGACTTCGGATACATGTCATTCCGGTCGGTGACTCCTTCTGTCAATGTATTTCTTTCTGTCACTGGCCAGGCTCTGAATGAAATAGAAATCCCGTTCGTTCACCCTCAGACTTGAAAACGACTAAGCTTTTTGCCTTGCGACTTGCCTCTCTCACTCAAGATAAGGTCAGGTGATCCCTTTCTGTCTCCTTCTCAGTTAGGTCCCCTTCCCTTTCTCCGATCAATAAGCCCCCTGATCCCTTTCTTTGTCTTTCATCCTCCCTGAACAGAATAAGTAAGGCCCCGTTTTTTTCTAATAAAAAAAAGGGCGAAGCGCCCGTTTGAAGTGGCGAAGGCCTATGATATAGTAAGAAAGAAAGTACGTTAAGGTTACGAAGTAAGGTCAGCTGGTTAAGGAAAGCTCTGGTTATGAAATCGCTTAGCCATTAATTAAATTCAGTAGTAGTGAGGCGTCGGTACGGAGCCTTCCACTGTGGACCGAGACTACGCAAAGGTAGAACACCATAGAAACTTCGCTTACTTTATAATATAATAAACCTTGATTTCGCTACGCTCAATAAGAACCCGGAATAGCGGAAATCGGTTCGTGTTCCGCTTCCAAACTCAGTCGTCTTTGCCCAGAACTGCGGACGACTCTCCAGTGGTTCCATTCCTTCTTACTCTACTTCTGGGTCAACCCAACCCGAATGGGAAGAAGAGGGTCAGCCAAACTGCGGTCCACTTTGTACATTTGCTGAGGCAGACCAATCGGGCATTTTAGAAAAGGGAAGGGAACTTTTATCACCGAAGGAGGCGGGAAGCTACCGCTTCTAGAATGCAAGCTTCTCCTTTACTTTTTTTAGAGCGTACCGCTATTGAAAAAAAGGTTGATGGATGAAGTAATCGGAATGACAAATGATTACGGTTGCGGAAACCGGATAAAGTCGGGAACCTTTTGAATCAAAGTAGCGCCGAGTACTTCGACTACAGGGGGGAGGGAAGCTTCGTAGACAGCTTCGCGTCCTCGCCTTCTGGCGACTAGCTTCTCAAGTGGGTGGATTGGTAAGCAAGCTACCTTCAGCATAGGTAAAATCCCCCACCATAATAGGCCGGAATGGCGGGGAAGGAGGCCCCCCCTACTTCAATGGAAAGGGGGGAATCGCCGTTTCACAGCCGCTCCTCTACAACTAACTACCTTTCGCCCAACATGATCACGAACGAAGACAGAGAATTGCGTAGATAGAAGGACGAAACCCACTTGTCCTGATCGGAACGAAAGAAAGAGAATGGTGGCCCCTTTCGCCCAGGGGGCATCGTCGGAGAACAATGTCGGGGACAGGGTGAGAACCTTCCGTTGGTTACGCCCTTTAAGTGTTGGTTCTTTCTTAGATATGGAGATAGATCCAGATAGAGATCTATATCTTTCTATCTATCGATAGATAGAAAGATATATTGAGAAATGGATATTGATCTGGTTTCAAGATCTATGAACAAGAGAGATCCCTAAATATCCATTTGATAAAAGAGATGAATAGATAGGGCGGAGCCGGCTGAAGGAAGGGCGCGCGCCCCTGCAATCTTTCTAAAGCAAGAAGCGAGAAACTTGACTTTGAGAAAGAAGCTCCTTAGCACAAGCACTAAGTAAGAAACCTACCTTTTGACAACCTTACTAATAGAAAGGGGAAAGCTCAAGCATGCGAAGAAAGCTCGAAGAGCTTCCCTTATATATATTCTAGAAAGGTTTGTAGAAAGGGGCTTCTTCGAATATCCCAACAATCCATAAAGTAGGGGCTTCAAAGCTTGCTTGTAGTTTAGGGGTGCGCAGGTTTGGAACCCTAAACTACAAGAGGCTAGCGTGCAATGGCTTTCTGGGGGCTCGCTTCAAAAAGCGGAGCTTGCTTTCTACTAAACGAGCCTTCACTGCCCGCCCGGCCCCTATCTTTAATCTTAAGTAAAGTGAAGTCAAATCAATGAAGTGAACAGCCCAACCTCTTTGTTTGAAGCTTTGCTTCCCAAAAAACAAGAAATAGACTTGCTACTACTATAGTTATAGTATAGGAAAAAGCTTCTCTTTGATAGCGGTCATAGGGGGTTCAGAAAGAATCTGATCGTAGATAGAGACTAAAACAAACCTGTGCGGGGGTAGGGGCGGATGTAGCCAAGTGGATCAAGGCAGTGGATTGTGAATCCACCACGCGCGGGTTCAATCCCCGTCGTTCGCCCATCAATAAATGGACCATTTGTTACGGAGACACAAGACAAACCTAGAAATAATTTTTTCTTAAAGTAATCTCGAGGCTTTCAAACGCATCCAAGCAATTGGTACCCGATTGAAACATAGAAACCATAGATTCGCGTCGCCTACTTGCTGAAAGCACAAATGGAATGGCTGATCATTCATTGTATGAAGTTTTTAAGACCTCACTAATCAGCCTTACACTTTTTTTTTAGTTCATAATGAATGAAATGAACCCCCGGATGAAGAGACATTCTCCCCTCCCTATTACTAAACCATGGGGAGCCCCGACTAGTTTACCGGGCAAATTTCGTTGTCGTGACGATACCTTTCTTAGTGGAAGATCGGAAAAGACTTCTTCACGAGACTGATCGGATCCGCCGTAGACACCCGAGAGACCTCCACAAGGCAGGCTAAAAGAGTAAGAGGACAACAAGCAAAGAGTTACGCTTTCTTTTCTCTTCCCTTGAACTTGAACCTGACCTGGTATTCCCGCAAAAAACGAATTGAACCGGGTCTGGCTGAGCCCTTCTGTCCATCCATACAAAGAACCGATTCTTGTGCAAACAAAGCGGTGTCGACTCTTTAACGACATCGTCCGCAAATCGAGATCTATTGGAGAGAGTCATCGAATCGTCCTTGATTCCTCGATTTCATTTCGCTAATCGTTTGGTAAAGGCTAGGAAAAGGTCAGCCCGTCATGAAATTCCTTGTCAGGAAGGGTTAGCCCCAAGCCAGCCTTATCTTCTCTTGGATATCCAAAAAGGCAACATTAAAGCGGTTTAACGAGAGGTTGCTTTCCTTGGTCTTATAGTTCGTGACCTATAGCCGGCAGATAGGGGCGGAGTTTGCTTGCTCTTCACTCAGGGGCTGCTCCTAAACATGCTCTTCTTCTTTCCTTGGGTGGAAGAACCTAGTTAAAGTGCCTCATAAGGGCGATTATCGCTATATAACGAACGAAAGAATGTTAGGAAGTTATATAAAGGACGAGACTCAGAAGGACAAAGCTAGACTTCCCAAGGACGAGTTTACTTGCCTTATAGGGGGTAGGGAAGACCCCGAAAAAAAAAGATCTGTCGAAGACTGTCAAACTAGACTTTCAATCTGCGTCAAAGAAGTCATAAAGAGCTTGGCCCGTCCGTAAGCTCCCTCCGTAAAGGAAAATAATCTTATCCGATCGGCCTGTCCGCTCATTCTCACATTTTACTAATAGGTTGATTGAAATGTCCCTTCCCTTAACTTAAGGCTTAGGACAGCGCATCTTTCAGGCTTTGAATCGGGTAAAATTACATCCATATCCATGGACACCAAAGGCTTCCTAGCCGGAGAAAGTACAGTGAAGTCTACAGAGCCCTGAGAAGTTCTATCGAAGCCGATCTTGCTAATCGCGAACCCCTCGTCTATAAAGGATAGGCAATTGAGAGAGAATAGGGCGATAGCCCGGTTTTGATTGAATATCCTTTCCTGTGCTTGTCTTGTATTGAGGTATACCGAAGATATGAGTTAAAGTAGGTAACATAAGGTTCGATGTAATTGAACTCGACCTACTGGTAGTAGACTTACTTAGTGCTTGTGCTAAGGAATAGGAATACGGTAAGGATGGGAAACTAAGGAAGCTAAGCCACTACACTAGTACGAAGGAGCAAGCTCCGGCCCCCGTTCTATCCACTAAGTAAAAAAATGATGGGTGGAATGGCGCGGCGCTGTAGGAACCGGTCGGATTCCAACCGACGAATAGAAGTCTTGCAGACTCATGCCTTAGCCACTTGGCTACGGTTCCCTATCAATTCCATGTCTTTCTCCCTTGTCCGACTTTGCTTCACAGGTGAGACCAGGAATAACAGATGCCGGAATGCTTTTGGGAGGAAGGGCACAAACAAAACAAATAGGTGGAGATGGATTTTAAAAAAAACTCTCTAAAACTTTAGAATCTAATCTAAGAGTTCTCCCTACCTGAACCTTTTCCGTGGCGACAATATAAAGAAGCATTTAGGGATTTGTTGATGATCCATGAACTTGATCAAGCCTCTGAAACCGGACTCTTTCTTCCCTCTCGATTCCATCCATAAAAGGAAAGTGCTATATACAGCAAGACCTACTTACTATTTACAGAATATAACAAAGAAATATGCTTAACACCCCCCCCTCCCCCTACTACTCAAGATGCCTCAAGGGATAACATCTGGAGTTTGGATACTAAGTATCGGAATCGCATAGTGGTGTGGGACTTCGTAAGAAGATCCGCGATCTGAAGCTCTGAGGAAATGTATGGCATTGAACCCTGTAGAAAGTGATGGCGAACGAAGTGCCCTAAGTGAGTCAGGCTATTTCGATATGCTTTGTTCGCCTCATGAAACACATGATTGTGTGCTATTTGGATAACACTCTTGTTGTCACAAAAGAGAATAAATAGTAGGCCCAGAAAAACTCCCATATTCATATTTTTAAGTAACCATCGCAACAAAATAATATCTGATGTAGTATCAGCAAGAGCCCTTTACTCGGCTTCTGAAACAAGAGAACGGACCGACTCTAACTAATCCACTCCTAATAACAGGAAGGCTAAAGGCAGACCTCGTCCTACTAAAGGAAAGGGCTCTTTCTATTCCGAGTTGGCCAGCACCGGTCCTATCCTATTCGATTAGGAAACTGATGATTCTAGAGCAAGTGACATCCATATCAAATCCTCCAGAAGTTATGCTCAACAGGAAAGTCATTAAGAAGTGCCACAGCACTATTGCTATTGATCGGACATTCACAATTGCATTACCTGAATGGAATGGCAGCAGTCTTCTTAGTCCCAATCCCTGCGCATTCAAGAACAAGCCCATCTAGGAATATCTAATCCCTTGGGTACGAACTAGCATTCGATTCTGTGTACGTGGTAAACTCTTGATCCTTTAAAGAGAAAGAGGGCATTCTCCGCATCAACAATTTAACTTCCTTGAATGAATTCTGAGTCGAGTAAGCCTACCAATAGCGGGAGAAATGTCCAGTTCAACCGGCTGCATAAAGGGCAGGTCCAACGGCACCACACCTCCTATTGAAAAAAAAAAAAGAAAAGGTAAAGACTTAGCTTCCTAATAAGCTTTCAAGAGAACAACGTGTTCAAACCGAAGCTCCTAGATCAAAGGCATAACCTGACTGGTCTGACATCTCTCCTAGAATTGGATCCGATCCTAGCCTAGCTTCAAAGAAGTCGTTACGCGAGAAGGTGTAGGTGCTCTGCTCGATCGAGCCAAGTAGTCCCTTTCTGCTCATAGTAGCCTTTACTACTCATAATGGCCAATACCCCTTCCACTAGAGTTGCGGATTCTACTCTTGAAGTGAGTGAGTAAAGATCTGCAAGGACTGAACCGAGCTTCCTCCTCCTCCACTGGATCGAGTTCACTTACACTTTCCCTTCTTCATCTCAAGGTTTTGGAACTAATTCTATTAGAAGAAGCTCCCACATTGGTTGGCTAGGTTGAATTATGGGTCTGAAGCCCTGACCTTCTATCTTTCCCAATAGCGAATTCCGACATATCTCTGTTCGAATCGAAACTTCCTCTGTTTGTTGGAAAGAAGTCCGCTCTTCGGTCATCTACTCGGTCTACTATTTAAGATAGAAGCGAAGCAGCTACTGCAGACAGGACTTAGGGGTAGGTAGGCAAGAGAGGCTGGAGACACGGAACTATCAGCACAGTAAGCAGAAAGGACTAGAGCTTCACAGAGGGGTCATCGAGCTAGGTCAGAATCCTCAACTTAAGGCTGATGAAAAGAGAGTCTAATTCTTTCAATAAAGGTATACCCCGGAACCAGCTCTTCATAAAGCCAGCTATTAAGAGCAATAAAAACTATATTATATGGCTAACGAGCAAGAAAACGGAGCGATGAAACCTTGAAGGCCATGAATAACCACCATGCCGTTGTTGAAGAGATCAGGTTGCGTGATCTCCACCCTTCCGATAAAGACCTTAGCACTAGCAGTTGTGCTGGTCTTTCTATTGACCGAATCAGAGGTGACGGTGATGCAACGGCCTGGACTCAAGGTCTCGATCTTGGTACCAAAAGCAAGTCTCCGCATATAATCAATTGTGAAGAGACCAGGAAGTGCTCACGAAGGAGGTTAGAGAAAGAGCAAGAGAAGCAGGTGCAGAGGGAGGCATCTGATGGAGCGAAGATCGTAGAAGGACCGGTCCAGGCAGAGGCAGCGGTGGCCGCGGAGTCAGAGAGTGAAGGAGCCGCCGTGGCTAGCTCGTGGAAGCCGAGATGGGACAAGATCGGAGGGAGGAGTGCTGTGTGAGAGAAGAACGAGTGTTCTTGGAGTTCTTGTGGAGTCGACGGTGTAGTTGCCGTTGTGGAAGGTGTGAAGCTTGCTTCCAGTCCTTCAATGGCGGTCACCCTCGGGTTGCAGAGCATTGCGAGGATCGAGATTGCGAAGAGCACTGTGAATCGCAAAGATATGTCCATGGCGGAGAGAGAAGAGGGAGAAGGCCAGTAAGAGAAGGGTTTCCTTCAGAGAGAATGCAAATAAAAATGAAAGAAATGAGGAGGTAGAGGTATTTATGCGCGAAACTATGAGTGAGGGAGCGGTTAAGAGGCGGTGGTTAGAGAACGATCACGTGCGCGTGAAAGGAGCGTGGAACAGGAATCGGCGAAGCATGACTGTTGCGTGGTTGTTAGAACGTTCTTGAATCTTATTTCAGTTATATTTGGCGGGAAATGTGAAACGGAAGGGACAAGTTTGTAATTTTCTTAATTCAATCGGAAAATTGTTACAAGGCTCGGGAGGGCCAGGATTCATCACTCCAACTTATGATGAGTCAGGCCGCAATGCTGCGAATTTCCGAGCCCAGTTATACCGGGAAAGCCTCAACCAGAACTAAATGTGCCACGGGATAAATAATTATTGGCCCTCTCCTATTCTATATAAAGGTCCATCATAGGGCCCAGAAAGACAGCCGATAAGTCCATTTTCCTAAGGTGACAAAGAGTGGGCCCAACATAGAACCCCCATCAATCTAACAAGCACACGCAGTCACATAAGACAGGGTTTTCCCATGGTAAATTTGCTATCTAGTGTGGTAGGACTTTCTTTGATTGTTCATGTAGGCTTGGGTCTTTCATTCGGGCCCTATTGGGGCACCCTGTGGGCCAATGCGTATAAGCTTGGGCTGTCTTAACGTGGCTCATTTGACGACTCAGTACATGGATGTCACGACTCTATTGGCATCGAATATCGAATCTTTTCCACGTAAGCTGGTTGTACTTTGTTTGTTCATACAGGCAGTGTGATTTGGGGAGATTTTGTTTGCTCCGCAAGGTAGCCAGAGCCTGCCAGTTTTTCATTAAACAGGCATGATAGTCTTCAACTGCAGAAAAGTAGTGCGGAGAACTAGCCAGAATTGTGCCTGCCATCAAATTCGGTGACGCATGGCGGGATTCCTCTACCACTCTATAAATGGAGGCTCAATAAGTGTCTTCTTCATCAAATTCATTCAAATCAAAGAAATTTCGTAATAGCATAGCTATGGATGTTATGTTGCAACTTCCAACAGGCTTTCCGCAATTGATGCGGAAATGCGTCAAATACAACAGGCGATTCAAAACCGCCGGAGAACTCTCAATTTATTTTTAAGGAATATTAGAGCGGTAGATTCAGCTGCGGCAGACGAACGCATTCGCACTTCCGCAGCAAACATAAGGAATTTTGAGCTAAGGCTGGAAGTGCTGCGGAAGGAGCAGCTCGAACTCATTTCGGAGGCTGTGTCCCGGCTGTCACACTCGGTGACAGGCAGGGAAGACTAGAAAAAAAAAGTAGTTCCTTTATCTTCTTTCTACTTGTTAAGGCCTATCCTTTGACTTATTTCTGTTTCGAAATTCATTAATGTAGTTAGCATAACATAATGCTTTTAAAGCTCTAGTTCTCTAGGAAAGTCATATGTGTGGTTGTTTATGTAATGTAGTGTTTTATGTAGTAGTAATTAAGAAAGATTTTGGATTAATGTTTTTTCTCGATTGATAGAAGGACGGATTCTATTGTTTTGAACCTTGCTCGCATAAAGTCGGATTTGAATTTCAATCCAACAATCAGGATGGATAGAAAGACATACCATCTGCCCTTTGATTCTCTGGCCGAGTTGGAATTGCATTTTTAGGGGTAAGAAGTTTTTACATTTACATGAGTAAGTGGGAATTTAGAATAATCTAATTTACTGATGCCTACCGGAAAGCTCAGTAGGGGCTGAGCTAGACAAGCAACTGTCAGCCCTAAAAAAAAATAGGCTGGGGAGAGATCCTTACCAATACATTATAGAACCGGCTTAAAAGACAAAGCAAAAAGCATCTCTTATATTTATACAAATACAGATATCGATTCTGTGAGCTAGCCCGCTACAGATGATTGCTGCCTTGCACTTCCAACCGGAAGATAAGATGCCAGGGACAAATGACTTAAAAAAACCTAAAATTTTCACAGCTTAAATTTAAATAAAAAAGCCGATTTGAAATCGTTTATCCAGGAAAGGCAACATCTATCGCAAACCTTAAACTCGTGATTGAACTAAATCTAAATAAAGGAGGCCATGAAGAAAAGAAGGTTTTTCTCACTACACGAGTAAGAAGTTACTAGCCGCCTATTCTATATCTATAAAGAGAGACGGATTTAGCCTGCCACTCTACCGAGCTAACCAGAGCAGATGAGCATCTCTTTCAAGAAAGGATTGAACAAGTGATTAAACATCTGGCGGGGGAATCGACCCACTTTTTCAGATGATTTGTGGACGGATGGCCAATAGCCAATGCCGTTACCAATTCAACCGATTGAGAGAGAGAGGCCCATGCTTTCCTTAGTTTGGATTTCGAGAGGTTGGTCCGTTTACCTTGAAAGCGATACAATGGCAGGTTATGAAATACATTCAAATGGATGAATGTGAACGAGATTGATATCCCGCAGGAATTCCCCTTTTTTTTGATGTGATGCTTCTTATTTAGAGTTATTCAAAGACCAAGTTCTCCATCCTATTTTCGATTCTTTGAACTTGGCTTCTTACTATTGAAAAGAGGCCAGACGAAGTAACTAAAGCCCAATGCAGGTTGAACTCTCTTGAATCTAAGCCTCACTACCCTCTTAGAGCGTTACAAGGAATTTTGGGCCTAATGCAAGGCCCCATATGGATTCAGCTTAATAGATTCCGCTTAGGGGTTTATGAGAGATTGATTGATGGACCTAAGCTAAACTTATATATAAGATTGAACCTAAACCAAAGCCTATAGACTGAATTAGGAGAGCAGAGGTTTAATCCAAAACCAGGAAAGCAAGCTATATCGAAGCCTAATGCAAAGCAAAGCCCTAGACTACAAGTGAAGAAATTGGGTTCCACTAAGCGCCCTTAACCCGACACAAGATGGGACCCTATTAGGTAGGATAGTGGGCTTAGTCAGCCCAACATAGGTTGTCCACCAAAAAGGGGAAGTTCCCGTGATTTAAGGTTTCTGGATATCCTACCCTAAGACGAGAGGGTTGGGCTTAGAACAAGACCCATCGGTGGATAAGATCACATCTTCATAACAAAAGGTGTACACGTTCGGCCTCACTCAAGGTAATGGGCCAAACCTAACGAGTCCAAACAAATTGGATCTTATTGTATGACAAAACCACATATTGGCTCTATAATTTATTAAGTAATTTGAGAATTTCCTCAAGCAATAGGGTTTTACCAGTCCCAGCAGAGCCTGTGATGAACACGGATTTGCCCTGAGGGATGGCAGACTAAATATGCTTCTGCTCGTTTCCCCATTCTATTGGAGTGAAGGTTAGCCCAATGTTAGCATTCAGATCCATTTTCAGCCCTGGCCCGGAAATGCCACCTTTTCCTGGCTTTCCAAACAAAGCCCATTCCAGTCCATCTAATTTTATTCCCATTCCAGGACGGCCCAGGCCGCTATCCGAGTGCAATCGGCAAAAGCAAGTTTACCTTACTTATTATAATAATATAATTCGTTCTGCTGTCAAAAGTAGGGGAAAGTGTCTGATCCTTTCAATCAAGCGATAGAGGCAGAGGCTTTACTTCAATCGCCTACGCTAGGACGGAGCTGCTGTCGAGTGAGGATTGCTCCATCTATGAAGAAAGGACGCAGGGGGCCTCTCTTATTATAAAGGGGGGTACTCTCTTCTCTGATGTGCGCTATATTATTGTGTTCTATTCCTGAAAGAGTTTTCGGGATTAAGCCACGTGGCGATACCCGCGAAAAACTAAAGACTCTTTTTTTTCGCTTAGAGCTTCCCACGTCTATAAATAGAAGCTGCTTTCTCTATTTGGCAAAGCAAGGGGAGATATGGATCCACCAGTTACCACTTTAACGCTTTTTCAAATTGAGCAAGCAATTATTAATGTAGAGAACGCAAAGCTCCAGCAGGAGCAAACCCTGGCAGCCTTCTGGGAGCACATGCCTCCTGTCGAGGAGGAGGTCCTGGTAAAGCGGATACAAGAGCTCCGGGACCGCATTTGCGCTCTGGAAGAACGAAGGAGGGTTCTCATCCGAGAGCGCGAATTGCTGCTTATCAGGGCGGCCTCCATCATCCGCGGGAGACCAGGGGGAAACTACTAAGAAGTCCTTTGTTTTTGCTTTTATTTTTCTTTTAACTTAATATGTTGTTTGTTTACTTTGTTGTAATGTTGTGTTTAGTTGTGTGGCTGGTTTGTCTATGTGTGCGTAAGCTTCATAAAGGGTCCGTCGACTCTTTAACGAAGATTTAAATAAGTGTCTGTAGACGCAAAGTAGTGTGTTTTAATGTATGGTGTTCTTTGTCTTTTTTAGTTGAGATCTACTCCGGATGCTTACTGGAGATAGACTCCTATCTATGCTAACTATCTTTGTTTGGTTTTCTTTTTTATGTTTGCATGTATGGTATGGGAAAAGCCCTAGTTGTAAATCTTTACTACTTATGAAAATATAATAATAAAGTTCGTAAAAATGTGCTGAAAATGAAGAAAAAAGGTGTAAGCTCAGTGTACTGGAGATGCGCTTATTTTATTAAGCCTTTCTAGCTTTGAAGCAAACTTATTCCTTGAGTCTGCGCCGTCTTAAAAACCAAACCCTAATCTTGCTAGTTCAGTTCGTGTGTTTTACGTGAGCGCGTTGAACTAGTGTGCATGGACCTTAGCCACGACTTTTTCGGCCTAGACGCTAATAACACGAAAACACTTTGGTCCTGGGTTTTCGATCTCTGTTTTTGCGCGAAAGTCTCAGAAAATCAGTCATCGTTGCTGCGCTTCCTTCACTTGTCCTTGCCCGAGCCTTACCCCATCTTCCATGAACCGGAAGCAAACGAAAGAGGGGAGGCCGGGAACTACGCCTCTGAAGAATCGTAGTTCCTAGGCGCATTCATTATTGATTCACATTCTATCCTCGGGCGGGAAGGACTCAGTCTCACTTTTGCCAGCTTAGCGTCTTGATGGTCTGTTCAAAATCGAAATCCCGATCTGACCACGCTTTCGTCAGTTGATTATGTCAAAACGGGGAACAGAAGACCTGCTTTTGTTCCAGTTTATGATTCAAGAATGTCTGTTCCTATTGTTCTTGTAATTTCTGAACGTTTAGGTGAGCCACACCTCCAGCATTTGCAGAGAACTCTGCATGCATTTGTGGATTCGCTTCCGCCAACAAAAAGAATTGGAAGAATTTCATATGGACGAACACATTACATTATACGAAACCGTTTTCTCCGTTGACTCCACGGTAAAGACGGCTTCCGGTGAGTGAACTGTGGGTCTAGGTAGTGCGGGTAGAAAGCTTCTAAGCTGAGTTCCGTTGGGTAGAGACCGCTGAACATCATTTGGGCAGGCCATCGGCTATATGGGCTTAGACTTTTTGATGGTTGTCATTCTCTGGGTGGGCTATTTTGAGGGGCTCGAAAGCTTCCACTTCAGACCTTAACTTAAAAAAGGGCAATCAGCCCATGGCCACATACTTATGTATGCACACTCAAGTAAGCTCTCATTGCAATCAATTCTGTGGTCTCACACAAGGATCTGTTTATTTATGCCTTAGCCGGATTACCACCGCTTTCGTCACCACAATCACTAATAGCACAACCTATATCCGCTTGGATGACTTTAAGGCGAAGTGTAGCATTCGCTACGGTTTCATCAAGGCTTACGAAAAAGATAAAGATGCAAAAATAAGGTAAGGCGAGCACAAAAGAACTAAAGGAAAAGCCGCTTACCACAAGAAAGCTTACGATAACAAGAATGGGACTGCTTGCAAGGATCAAATTAATTGGACATGAAGTCGAGTCCGCCCTCCATCAAGGATAGGAAGATTCATTCCCCTAAGGGGGCTTCTTTCACTTTCGTATTGGAGAGAGCATTGTGGAGCAGCAAAAGGCATAAATAAGGGGAAGCGGCGGATTCCCCGGAAAAACGCCTTAAAATAGCGAAGGGAGGAGCTTTCCACAAACCGTGATTCCTTGGTAAATGTAAATTCGGGGCAAAAGGCGGCCTACGAATTGATTATCGCCGTGCACGATTGGGAATCGGGACTAGCGGACGTACCATGAGACTTGATCGTCGTTAGTTTGCTTTGGTTTGGCTTGTTTCCGGGGAGAGGTGAGCCGGTTACAAGTGAGGAGACAGGAGCTCTCGAGCTTAGAGAAGTTCCCTAGGCCTGAGAGAGGTCTAGGGGGAGTCCGGATAGAGGACTCTTTAAACCGGTGGGCCCGCAGATGTAGGAAGGCTTAAGCTTTCGAACTGCGTAACAAAAGCGACTCCTTGTTGGTGTAAGATAGGTGTAGGTCCGATTCACCAATGTGAGTTCTAACCTGACGGGTCGTTCGTTCGTGTGGAGAATCTCTCTCCTTACTCAGGATTTCTTGATCTTCGAGCTATTGACCCTACCCAACTAACTCTCTCTAAGTAAGAGCTCGCCCTGACTTAGTCTTCTCGATAGGAATGAGATAAAAGGTCAGTCCTTCTCCTGTGAGAGACTCCGAAGTGGGCTGCTTTCAAGGGCTAGAATTTCCCTGTTTCGACGTGAGATTGGCTTAGCTTGGTCTTTCTGTGTACCTAGAGTAAGTCTGCCCATAGAGCTTAAAAAAAAGATTATGGTCTGGTTCGAGAAGCTAGCCTTCCTTATAAAGTATGATTTTAGGGATCCTTTTTTTAGTAAAGTACCCGTGGGATTCGATTTGCCAACTGATCCGAGTTGGATTTGGTCAGGAACGGAAAAAGACTCTATAAGATAAGGAATTTTTTTTATGTTGAGGCCTAAAGTCCATCCGGAGCAGAAGCACGGCATACTATTTGAGTCTCAAAAATATGTTCTCCATAGAAAGTGGAAGCATACTTTATCACTTGTAAAAGGGATAAAAACCATCCAACCTAAATCCATTCAGAATAAAAGTTCTTTTCCATTTCCACTGTATTACCTCATTGTTGTCAATGTGATGTGATGGTTTGTTATGCCCATCGCTGGTGGAAGTGAGATGATCAATGTATTATGTGTGAGTTAAGAGTTATGGTTGGTGACTTCCGACTCATAGAATGAGATGCAGAAATTCTCTACGGTTAGCATTGGGTAGTTTTTTTCAACGGGCAAAATTGCCTTCATGCCCCAATTGATAACAGATGCTTTTCCACTCGATCCAGTTCCAGCTATTCGCATCACGGGAAAATGGAGTGCTTCCTTCATCGCGGAGGGCGGGGGGCTAGGGAACTGCCAACCTAGGTTTCAATAAGAGCCCCTCCTTTACTTGTAGAATTGAACTTTCTAAGACCTTTCGATCGAAGGCCTTGCACCACCGGTCTATGCCAGCTCGTTTTCAAGCCTTTAAAAAAAGGAGTTTTCCCCTTTCAAGCGCAGTCCCTTAATACAGCCGGAGTGGATTTTTAAGGAATGATAATCCTAAGCCAGTCTAAGAGGGATAGGGCCAACGTTAATGTTAATAGAGAGAAAAGATGGATGTGTTTTCCCTTGCAAGATAGCTTTCTTCTCCTACTATTTAAACGGAAAGGTTTACCGATAAAAAGTCTCATAACAGTAATACTGCACATACCAGTCATAATACATAATACAGAGGACTCCCAGTGGAATTGTTATGTACACTGCTCCGTAAGTTTGTGTCCAGCTTCACTCTATTTTTTGGATTCCCACCGGGTTGAGATCCTTGCCAAGATCCTGGGTGTAATCAATGGCTTATGAGTCTGATTTACTTGTATCGTAAGTGATGTGTTTTAATAGCTGGCTTAGGATTATCATTTAGCTGATGATAAGTAAAGAAAAAGGGCAAGGACTAATCCATATGGGCCACCTCTATCTATTGGTTTTTAATAAAAAGACTCCTCCCGGTCCTATCGAACCAGCTTCTTCAATCCTAGCTTCATGAGGGAGCCTCCTTTTTTTTTACATTTACAAAGGGATTCAGACAAGGAAGGCTGTTAAGCATGCAGACTGATTCTCTTTTCTAACGTGAATTAGATACTACTGAAATGAAGTTTCACTCCTAAGAAGAAGGTAAGATGACTATAGGCAAGAAAGAATTGAACCTAAGGCCTGCCCCCGAAACATTTGGAAGAAATGCTGCTTTAGATCCCGCCCAGATCAGATCAAGGGCGGTCTATTTTTTTATCTTTATAAAAGAGCGAAAGTTTACGGGTGGATGGGTGCTCTTTAGGCTGTGCCGGGCTGTGCACTTCACTTCAGCCCTTCACATCAAGGTGACAGGATTCGAACCTATGGCCCTCTGTACCCAAAACAGATGCGCTGACCAGACTGCGCTACACCTCGTCTCACCCCCCTCCGCATATAGATCCACCCGATCGATGAAGACTCGAACCGAACTCGCCCATCCTTTTGGGCATAGGGACGCGAGAACCAATCCGAGTAATCAACCGCTTTCTTTTTTTATAAAATCTGCCTCCTGCAAGATAGGGCGACGCCAAAAAGCCGTATAGTGCAGGAGCGCTCACATTTTTTTTTGCTTCCTCTTTCACTTGAATTAAAAAAAATCCAGCTCGCTCCCGGCTACCTGTCCTTTGGACCCAAAGCCCGCTTAGAAGTGGATTCGAACCACTGACACAAGGATTTTCAGTCCTTTGCTCTAACCAGCTGAGCTACCTGAACCACTTTCCTAAAGTATGTTTTCTTCATCGAATAGCGCCCTACCTTACTTACCACTTTACTAGTAAGGGAAAAGCCCTTTACTAATAACTTAAAAGAAAGGGCTTTTTTCGTTCGTCAAGCTTTCGAGCAGCTCTTTCAACTGCCGCCTAATCTCCTCTCCCAACATGCTCAAGAACCGAGAGCCGCCCAGGGACTGCCGGAGGGAGCTTGCTTATAAAAAGAAGATAGGCCGGTCAAAACAACGCGCAACGGGCTCTCCGCTCACTAAGTAGTGCTTTTCTGTCCTCCGGGGGACTCCACCAACACACACCAAGAGGTTCTTTCTCTCACGTAATTTCGCCCGCCCGTTCCACTTCCGTGCCGGAGGAAATGGGATTCGAACCCATGATACAATCTTCTTGTATGTCGATTTAGCAAACCAATGCCTTAAGCCACTCAGCCATACCTCCAAGTTGTTGATCGGAAATGGATGTGCGGTTGGTTGCCCGAAGGGCTATCTGATCCGATCAACTGCGTAAGCCGTAGCGCGCTAGCGCGCGTACTCTTCCTCTATGAGCGAGACTCCATCCAAATCTGCCACTCGTTGGGCGGCGCCCTCTTTTCTATGAACACCCCACCACTGAATGATGAACTTTGCCAGTCTTCGCCTCCGACCCGACCAGGAGAGAACACAGAGTCAAGCCAAGCCCTTACCCGCCTGAATGGAATTCATATCTCCTTCGTCTGGTCGAGAAGGGAGAAAGCCCGGGGAACTGGACTGTGACTCTTCTATTACATTACGGAGAAGTCCATTTTCGTCATGATCGATCCACGTCCTACCGTAGTGCCCGGAGAACCTGGCTAGCTTACAAAGCTAGCTTACTAACTAAAGGCCTTTAGTTAGGGGCTTACTTAGTGCTTGTGCTAAGGTTTGAAGACCCCCGCGCTCATTTAGTTCGGCGCGACGAGTGTTGTCATCCAGTAAAGGATGGGAAAGGTCAGGGGCTGGAGGCTCTGGGGGCTCGGGGTTTGGGGCTTGTTGGTTCACGCTGGCTTCAGAGCCGCCGGAAGACCCAGGCTGGTCCATCATGTTATTCCCCACAGATGGCGTGCCTTCGGTTTCGAAAAACAATGGAAAGAATCGAACCTACTACCCACGGCAGATCCAATAATGAGAGTTTTCCCAATTTTGAAGGGTTTATACCCCAACAAGTAAGAACAGGAGATCATGATGTATGCTTACTAATCCAGAAAAAAGAAAAAACAATTGAAAACACCATTTGAAAAGTGTTTCCTCTACCATAGTCGCTAAAAGAGTAGAAAGAAGAATACAGAAAAATGCAGGGGCAATTAATGTTAACTTCTTGAAGAAGCAAAACATATGATACGAATCTTTATTCATAGATAAATTCAAATGATAAAAGTAAAAGCCTCCATTCAAGAGCACATTCCAGGGAAATAATGTCACAACCCCTTCTTGCAAGATCAACAGGAAGGAAAGAGTCGACGCATTGTTTCGCGATCTCTTGCTTCCTATTTCGCCAGGTCCATCGCCCAGGACCCAGACGGAGCTTCCGCGACACCCCCTTGCTACTAGATGCGCAACTAGGCATCTTTCTTTCTTTTATTTCTTCTCAAACAGACCAAATAACAATATAAAAAGTCTGGGAGATAGTGGAATTTTCTCTTTCAACCCGTACATACACCTTTTAAATGAAAGGTATTCTAATATAATAAAGGTATTAGTAGTTGTCACATCCTCTCTTCATTCTCTGCTTCCTTTCTTTCATCTGTGAGAGATACTGGATCTAATTCAGCATCTGCTTTCAATGGTTTGATACCCTCCCGTCCCGAGCTAACTTGAGAGCTGGGATACTCTGGTGGAATCGCTTCGCTCCGTCGGTGCTCTCAAGAAGTCGCTAGAATGACAATCTTCTTGCATCGAAAAAGAGTGAAAAGATCTACCCTCAAGAACTTGTGCTACTCATGTTCTTTGCTGCTTTCTTACTTAGATTCTTGAATAAAATGGAATCAAGCCCTGTATGATATTACTCATCGGGTCAGTATGCTTTTCTGCTCATCAAGCTAATCAGTAGCCTGCCTGACGAGGGCTAGGCTAATTTCCACTGTTAACCAAAGCGCTAATCTCTTCTAAGCCCTTACCCTGCTAACTCTTTGAAATAAAGTAAACCTCTTTCATATAGGAGAAAGATGAATTTTATCATCCCAAGGGAAAATGAATGGGAAGGGGGCGTCTTAGCTACCCTTCAGGCTAATTATAAGAATAGGATGACTTACCTTTACTGTAAGGCTTTTTGGAAGCCTGCTCCGAGTAAACTCGCGATTCTTTTAGGCGGACAATTCTCTATATCGACTATCTCGAGGAGGGAATTCCTTCATACTACCACAGCCTCAGCCGCTGCAACAGTATCCTCATCAGATACTACTCTTTGCGACATATGTTTAACTAGCCTTCGGGTGGAAAAAGATTAGCAGTTAAAGGAGCCGCATCCAAAGCAATGAAATTGTGTTGCGGAAATGAGTATACTCTTGTGGTAAATTTACTGGTATTCAATCAATTAGGTAACTCTTAGCAAGTGCTACGAGTGCTTCGTACTATATAGAAGTATGGGAATTTTTCCTCTTCTTTATATCACATCACAATTTTTTTACGATTCTGCTAATCCTTATGCTCTAACTAGTCTTAATATTCTACAAATTACAGGAATAAAAGAAACCTAAGAAATAACTTCGAAAGAAAGGGAAATAATAGGGTTTTTTTTCTCCTTACACTATTTGATCAAGGAGAAGGCAGGGGACCAGTAAAGCATCAACCATTTAATTTAAACGGATCCATCTTTTCTTAGTCCGATTCTTATATGTTGGGTGCCTCTTCCTCTTCCGCAGATTCGGATTAGTGACAAGGGACCTAGCTAGGCTCCTTGTCTTTACCCCAGAGATATCCCTGCCCTTTCGATCTTACTTATTTACTTATTCTCTAAACCACCTCTGGGCATATTCCTTCCACTAGGGGCATTTGCTTCATTCTGACCTATCTCAACAAGCCCATCTAAGAGCCTATTGAAATTCAATCAATGGCACAGCGTCCGATTCGATCACTCTATCGAGTAGAAGTACAGGGATGATTCAATCGATTCCTAAGACCTTGAAGGGCGAAAGCCCAATCGAACATCAATCACTTCACGGACGCTATTGATTGAGTAGCCAACCCCAAAGGAAAAGAGGATACGAGTGAACCCGCTTGCCCGAGTCCGAGTTGACGAGGTGAAAGAGTTCAGACTAGGACAGTTCAGGCCGGTGGAAGCCAATGAAAGGGAGAAGCGTTCAACCACTAGAGCAGAAGCCGAGTATAAGATCGCCCTTCTCTTCTATGATTCGGCCGTGGCCCACTTCACCATCTCTCTTGGGATGGGAAAGATCAAATGAAGCAAGCCCTCCTCAAAGCCTTTTTAAAGCTTCGAGGGAAAGTAGCCCTGATTTTATATCACATTCTTCAGAGAAAAGAACTGTCCTTCCCTGACCTACTTTGAGTCTCCGTAGGGAAACCGGCCTGGCAAGGAGGCTAGAGGAAGGAAACTGCTCAAGTGAGCTTGAAGCAACAAGGGCAGTGGGTTCAGTTCCCACGCGGGGAAGAACGTTCATAAGTAGAGCTGCTCCTGCAGTTCAAGGGAGATAATGTGTTTTCTAATCTGTTCTCAAAAGCAAGATGAGCTATGAGAAAGAGCAAGAACCCGGAGCGATTGGCTGAACTTACCCTAGCTCGAGCGACAGGGCGGTTGATCAAGGGATACCGGAAAGAGGCAAACAACAGAACCTCCGGGTTTGAAGCTTTTCATGTCGGGGCGAGGTCAATCGAGGGTTTTGGGTCAGTGAAAGCTCGAGTGCCCCCTTAAAAAAAAAGTAAGGTGTCGGGAATGCTACCAGTGAGGTGACCCGTTAGGGCGGATGAAAGAAGTTCTCCTGAAGCAGCGTCAAAGGCCAGGCCCTTCAACAGGATTTTTTGTCGTGTAATTCGCATTCTGTTTTGGCTACTCACGAAACTCTTTCTCCTTAATAGGAAGAACTCCCTTAAGAGGAAGGATACAAAGACCAAGCCTGTCTTTCTCTCTGAAAAAGGGCATATGGGAAGATTTTTTGGTACTAATATGCTAATATAGGAATTAAGGAAGGAGAAGGCCTTAATTGTCTATCCAAAGGTCCGCGGTGGATTTAGGCGAATCAAGTGGGTGGGAATGATCCGAGCCCCCTATGTAAGTAAATTTAAGTAGGGTAACTAAGGTTTACAATAATTCATTTCAGTAGTGCGTTACCTTGCAGCTCTATCTATCGGGTAGTCAGTCTCTTGGTCAAAAGCCGGTACCTAATTCCCCTGCAGGTGGGCCGATCCTCGTCTAGCGGTGGGAACCGGCTGGTATGGATCAATTGCTTGCCCTGTCTCTCTTCTGTTCAACCATCGAGAATCCGCAGTTCTCTTTGCTCATTGGGTGGAATAATAGGCGAAGGAATGGAACTGCTTATCTCGGAAAATGAAGAGAAACTTAACTGACTAGCTTGCCTAGGATTAGGATCCCTATTTACCCAAGAGACTTAAAGGCTTGAAAGTCAAGACACTGCGCTTACCCTAGGAAATCAATACCTCACTAAACATTATAAATAAAACTGCCTTGCACACACTCCTGACCACTCTTATATCCTTAATGGGGGATTCGCTTACACAAGGAAAGCCTTGCTTCTTTGCTCGTAATGAAAGTAACTCCCATGATTAATTGATAGAAGAGACCAGAAAGGGGTGATAATAGAGTCGTGGATTGGGATCCGGATCTAAGAGTTATCCTTCCTTGTGGCTAGCTTCCTTCAGCTGCAATAAGTATCTCATCTCTACCTCTTTCTGACTTCAAGTACCGATCTTCTATCAAAGGAACCTTTCAAGAAGTGCCCTTGGTTTAGTCCAGTCTGCATTCTTCGCTTAGTGTCAATCTTTTATGATAGAGTTAGGCTCTTCGTAAGATAGCCAAGGGTCACTTTCCTATCAATCAAGTAAAGGAGATCAAAGTTCACTCTAATAAATCGATCTGAATCAGCTTAGCCAAAGAAAGGCTGACCGAGGGGTAGCACTCTTCCTGCCTTTCAAGTCTTTCTCTTTCAAGTAAGCAAGTTACTGCTCTTCAAGCAAGTCAGCGGTTTTCAGCTTAAGCAGGGAGCTCCGCCCTATAGTAAGTACTACGGTGCTCTTCTTTCTTTGTGAGAATGTTTTCCCCCTCTACTAAAGAGAACTGGAAATAAGTCTTTAAAAGAACTTAAGCTCTTCCTTTTCTGGGGTTGGGGTTATCCCCCTACTCAATGGTTCTCCCCCTTTCCGTACTGTCTTTCTTTGACCTATCTCCCCTACTCTACTCGCACTGCTTCTTTCCTCTCCAATATCTTATTTTCTTAGTATCGTTCTCGTCTCTATCTCTTAGGTCAAGCATCTTCGGGAATACCCGTCCCCGTCTTAGTCGAATACCTTTTCATTCCTTCCGCAAGTTCGTATCTTATAAGAATCATCCCTTGTCTTTCTCCCGGGCGAGCTTCTGCTTTCTATTCTTACTCTCTCTCAGCAGCAAGACCATAGAATAGGAGAACCACTAGATCCGCTGCAATCCCAGTTGCCAGTTGACTCAACAAAGAATCTACTTTGTTTGCTTTGGTGCTTTCTTTTATGCCCTTCCTCGGGATATTACCACCAAACCGGATATCGTGATCTTGGATCTAGGTACTTGACTTCCCCCTCTTCCTATGTATGGGGCGAGTAGCCTAGCCCATCTCCTCAGACCAGACTGAGCTGAATTGCCAATCCTTTGAGCCGCTTCGCTCCTTGGAATGCCTTACCTTAGGGAATCTCAGAGGTGAAAGACTTGGTTCTCGGAAAGTCTAAACCCTTAGAAATTGACATGACAATCCAGAATTTGAGACAAATTATCAAGAATTGCATTTAAAAAAAGCAATAACCCCGCCCTGCTCAGCAGTTCCCTACTCAGGATCTGGGAAAGGTTACCCGAAATAGGTCCTTAGGGAAGGATGCTGATCGAAGATGGGGTGCCTCAGCTAGAATGGGAGGGTACTTCCCCAGAGGGGGCCCCGGGCTCAGAAGAGGCTCATTTATGATATGCTAATCAAATTGGTACTCGTGCGGAAGCATTTCCCCTATCATAGAAAGTGTGAAGCAGGCGAACTCTATGGGTCTTTAAAGCTAAAAAGCAAAGACAAAGGGCAGAGGGGGACTTATCGATAGTCCAAAACTAGTGATCTAGGCTGCTATCTTTCTCCAGCAAAGAATCAACGCATTGGCATGCCAAGTAGACTACAATTTGTGGCACCATATCCTACCTATCCCGAAGGGAAGTCTCAAAAGTGGGATCGTAAATTGTTTTAACTCACTCAGTCTCCGACGAAGAGAAGAAGGTTCAGCCGAAGCTAGAGCTGGGAAGGGCGGCTGGGTGGACATAGATATGCAAGATCGTCTTACCTTACAAGGATTGGACTTCAATAGTAAAGCCGTAAAACAAGGTCTGGGGCTTGAGTTCCAAGGTCCACTTCTGGGCATTTCCCTTAAGATCCAGCGCCTGCAGAAGTCAAGTGATAGGAGAAGCTGCTGGTGGGAAATCTCTATTCATCACACCCCTCTCACCCGAGCCTCCTGGAAAGACCCTTGGTCTCCAATCTGCAGATGAGGGGATTTCCCGAGGACTTTTTTTTTTACTTTAATGGTTTGGAGAAAACTTGTCTTCACTTCTAGTCATTCTAACCAACTCTCCACGGATAGTCATCCAACCTCATTCTCGTGCTTTAAATTAAAGCCTTTTTCTTTGCCATTCCAGAATTGGTGTTGTGGATTTCTGGCAAGTGAGATCTTATGTGGACCAGTGCGTGAAAGCAATTACAACAAAAGCACCTAATGACAAATCATATTAGGATATATAAAGAGAGCCGGGATTAGGCCCCCTTCGTTCCTTTCATAGGTCGAGATCTCAGCCCTTTGAAAAGACGGAGTCAATGTAGGTTAACCGCAGAACATACTCTCAAACTAACTACAGAAGGATGGGGATCGATATCATACCACCACAAGTAAGGCTGTTGGAGTATCCGTAGCTTCCTGATCTTATGAGCGGATAGGAGTGAATCAATCATTATAAAACGCCCAAAAACAACATATTCGTGTTTTCCACGGATTGACACTTCTTCCTTTTGAAGAGGAAGCAGAAGCTCCTTGACGCGGAAATCGTAGCTATTAAGATGGGTCCCCTCGAAGTCGGATCTAGTAAGACTAACCTCTGCTCGGAGCTCCCTTGGCTCATTCGCTACCAGATGCCGTTTCGGCTCCTTCTTCTATTAGTTCTTCTACAACTGCTATATCTTAACCATTGATTGGGCAAACCCCCCGAGGAGGAGGGCATTCTTTTTATATATAGTAGAACTTGCTTACGAACCGAAACGATACTGAATCTAAGTTTGTGTGCAATAAACTCAATGTGATTGGATATGAATTGTGCCTGCGCTAGAGGGCGGGTATTCCCCTTAGGCGGGAAAGACAAAAGCAGGGGCGATTGCTTGACACTCCACCGATACCGGGTTCTCGTTCATGCCCAAAGCTGGATTGACTCTGTAAGCTGGACCAAACCCTAGCTCCAATGATTGGCCATTTAGGAACGATCATAAAGAATAAGAAAGTTGGATTCTATACATAACAAATCAATCTGGCACATAAGAAATGCAATTGGATTCCATCCAGCCACAGGTTCCCCTACGGCTACCTTGTTACGACTTTACCCCAGTCGAAGATAGTATTAAGATATGAGCCAATGAGACCACCAATTAGCCTTGTGTCGCGAGTGGGACACATATCAAGCAAGGATTCGCTCTGCCTTGCAAGCTTCCATTGGAATTGCCTTTGTCAGACGCGTGCGGCCCACCCCATTAGCTATTAAGCAGACTTGTTAACGTTATCGCCACCTTCCTTCACTCGCCTCTAATGGCATTGATCTCTAGCCCAGAGAAAAGATTAAAGAAGAGCCCAGGTAATGCAAAGGCGACAAAGTCATGAGGCCGATATAGATCTTAAGGTAATTGGAAATAAAAGATTACCCGCTACTTATTCTAAAAAAATATTCCCAGTCTCATCTCTCTATTAGGGGGTCAACTACAGCAGTTGCTATTATGCGATTGAGCTCTTTTACCTCAGCAGTGCTATTTGGCCTCCTTTGCCCGCCCAATACTTATATATAGTAAACGCCATTGCCAACGACCCGACGCGGTATAGAACCAAAGATTCGGGGACGGTACCTGTGGTAAAGAAGGCAAAAAGATAAAAAAGGAGAGCTCCACCCCTATTTACCTCAGAAACGCCATTGAGTTTGTGATGCAAACATTTGGAATGGTCCTAATATGGAAGGTCTATCAAGGCGAAAAAGCAAAGAAATTGGACCAAGAGTTTGAAAAAGGAGTTCGTTCTTCTAAGCCCACGGGCAAACCACCCGGTGAATAGAGTTCGTATCTCTTCTCAAAGATGCGCAGTTCGATTGGGCTTTTCTGTTCGTGTTGGGGTTGGGAATTCTTCCTTGCCAACAGTGAGTGTGATAGAGATGGTAACGCTTCCACTTAACTATAAATAAAGATTTTCCTGACTAAACAGGGAGTCAACCGGTATCACTTCGAAAACAGATACCACTACGTTAACAGCCGTTAGGCGTCCCCGCCCCCGACCATAAGAGGTGGATTTTTGCCCATACCTGCTATTACTCTTGGTTGAGCTCCTACTCTTATAACAGTATCCGGTGCGTAAAGGAAATCATCTCTCAAGCAAATGGTGGAAGTGTTGACCGCCGATGAAATTGGTCGATTTAGCACTCGGCTAACTCCCATCTTATTTAGTCTTCTCCTATTTCTAAGTAAACCCCGCCCCTATATGCCCTGGGTAGACATGTGAAGGTAGACTTTGACCGGTCTTGGTCTGTGTTTGGGCGTGCTAGCAAGGCTAAGGCTGGAAAAAGAGTACATCAAGATCAGTCAAGTCATCACTTATTCGATTGTTGATTCCATTCCCTATATGCTCTATCTATTGTTCATGCCTTCTTTACATGTTGGGTGGATCAGATCCCCTTTCAACTCTCATTATGGGAAGGAGGTCTTCCTTCAAGTTCTAGCTCTTTCGAATAGATAGCCCCAGGATCAGGCTAGTATGGCTTGGCATCGTCTGGGTTTCAGGCCCAGATGGTGTGGGGGTTAACCTCCCCAGCACAGGATTGATTGTCTGATTCTGTGTCCTTAAGGCAAGACACTGGTAGAAGCGGCTTATCCAGTTTTAGGGTGTGATGGGTTATTGCTATCCCAAGCATCCTTGCTGGACAGCCACGGACATTTAGTTTCTAACCTTACTCCTTCACAGGAGTCCTTCTTTGGTTACGAAGGTGCCCCCCATGGACGGTGAAACATCCGCCCATTTAGGTGAGTTCTGGTGTCTTATCTTTAAGTATTTGGAAGCCAATTTGCTTGAAATTGAGCTCCGATTGCGCCCTGAAGGGAGTCTCTCTCATGGAACGACTTACGTCCTTCTGTGAAGGGATCCGCTCAATGGTCTATTTGAGATACCGTGCCCGATTCTAAGAAATGGAAGAAGTTGCTTGACCTTATCCTTGTGACCTACGAGCCAAGAATGAATAAAAAAAAAATAACGGAGTTATAGGTTACTAGTTAAAGGCAAGAGAAGAAGCAGTCAACGGTTACCAGTTGCGTTAGCCGTGTAGTTAGCAAACGGTACTCGAGGAACAGGCTTAGTCAGAGATTCAAAGAGTATGATGGGCGATACCCTTTGCTTTCTAAATCTCATAACATGAGGACCTGTCTTTCTCTTGCTAGTCAAGAATGCATTCCTGTTTCCTTAGAGATCCCTCCCGCAAGAGAGGACTCGTTATGGCGCACCTCTTTTTAGCAGTCTCGTCAATAAGAGAAGATTGCCCCTCCCTTCTATCTTATTGATTTGATAAAGGGCTTTGTCCACTCCCTCTCTTCTTAGCCGAGCGGAGTTACGGTTTAGTTTAGGCTTTAGATGCCACTGCTAAAGACTCTAGAGATCCACTCTCACAGCGTATACGCGACATCCCTATGTATACACAATCCTTTAAAGCAGCTAGCAAGCAAGTTATCTGTTCGCGGACAAGCTCTCTGGATGACAAAAAACATGCTCTTTCATGCGGAAAAAACACGGTCTTTCGTGGAAGTTGGTCGATTTGAAGTCGCTTTATGAGTGAAAATGGGTCGATGACGAAAAAGACGGGGAAAATTAAACTTTTTTTTTATTTGAACGATAACTTTGCCATTCCCGCCTACTCTTCAAAATCCACTAATTAATTGATTATTAATGGGCATCTTCCTCTACGATTGATATCCAGTAGGTGTAGTTCTGCACCCTCTTTCAATGGAAACTAGCATTCAAGTTCACTTACCAATCATCATAGGCGCTGTAAGCCTAGCCGGTCTTGTTTGCGTATCAGCTCAAGCAGTTTCCGCTGCAGGGTGAATATACATTGCTATTGAATCTGCTCCTGTTATATCATCTATCGAAGAAGCTGGTATAGAATAGGCAGTTTTCGGGGTAAATGTCACAGAAGGAAGATGTTCTCTCTTTCCTGCTCTATATGTATTTATCCCTTATTTAGAAATTGCGTATGAAAGGATTTCTATTTAGTACAGTACGATCGATCAAGTCATTCAGTAAAGTATCTTCGCGTTGTCTTTCTGGAATTAGATTAGAGCAGGTCGGTCTAGGTAGTTGATATTGCTCCCGATAAATTCTTTCCTCGTTTGTGCATCTTTATCCCTCACTTTCCGGATCAACCAACCGGCTATTTACAACAAAAAATAACATAAATGAGGACAGGACGTCCCAGAATTATAAAAAAAGAGGCTATGACCAAACCAATTTTCCTCGAAAGACGAAAGAGAGCGCAATTAGGAAAAACATCTTATTTACTCAGTTTTTTTGATAAAGATGGGCTGCCCCTCAGGATCTTTATCTGCAAGAAAGAAAGAAATCCCTGCTCTGGCTGTGTGCCTGTGTGAATAGACCGAACGTCTCACCAGCTTCAGCGAGTTTTTCTACTTAAAGTATTCAGCTAAAGCAAAGAAAAAAAGAACATATTCGTGCCGATTTTGGGCTCTGCTGGAAGATATTGCTGAGCACCAAAGCAAAGTACACACGTGATTCTGCTTTGGCAGAAGTGCAATATAGTGATCTTATGAGTTTAACTGGTAATTGAATTCTTTCACAAGTAGGTTTTGGTAATAGAATAAGAAGATTACTACTTTTCTTTGTGAGGGATTTTCGATCTTAACCAAGTGATGGAATCATTTTAAGTTCGATGTAGCTCATATGATTAAGGGACCTAAGTCACAGTCCAGTCCTACGATAGCCGCTGCTTCAGCCAGGTCAGATTGCCGGAAAGTAAGGGTGTGGGGGGATGAACTGCTTAATGATGTAAAATGCGCAACGGTTGAGCGATGGAGGAGAGCAAAGCTACCTTGAGGTTGGTGGCTGATGAAAGCCTTTAGGTGGAAGTGCTCATAGCCTTAAGTTAAGGAAATATTACAAGGTTAACCGAATAATGCGCTGACAGAGCGAAGTTTGTCGTAGACAAAGGGTTGGTGTAACTAACTGAGCCCATAGGCAATTTCGGACTATTTCTATTATAAGACAGTATACCTCGACTAGAGGGGGCTTAATTAAGCCTTTTTCTTTCCGAGGAAAACAAAGCACAGGGCTCAGCACTAAAACTTTATAGGTTTCCGTATTTGGAGGGACAACTACGGCTTACCCATAAGCAAGGGCCTGACCTTAACCTGATTCCAACCTTAACCCAACCCCAGCCTTGAGCCTTTAAAGGTATAAGCTGTGATGGCTTGGAAGTAACACCCACCAAATGATGCGAGGAAAGTAACTTAATTACTATTCTCTAGGAGGCGATTGACCTTTCCATAGAACAACAATCATATTCAAGTGCCAGTAGAGAAGTGATCGAATTTTTATTGCTTAAGTGATTGCAGGGAAGCTATAGGATCGCTAAGACCTAAGATCTTGACCCCGAAAGAGTTCACTTAGCTTAGCAGAGATCTGGTTTTACAAGGATGTAAAAGAAGGGGATCAAAATCAAGGAAGTTATAGCTAGTGTTCTCAGCGACCTTGCTTGGTCAACAATTTGGAGAGTTTGCTTCTACACGGAAACGAAGACTTTCGAGAACAAATATTAAACCGGGAAGAAAAAAGGGGAATAAAGTAAATAAAGTTCGCATATGGCACGAAAAGGAAATCCGATTTTGGTAAGAATCTGCGCTGTTGTCCTTTTACTCGCCGTATTCATGGTGTGCAATTTTTTGTTTGGTGGGGATTTTTTGGTAAAACTTCAAGATCTGCTGCTAGTCAGATCATTACGCTTCCTCTTTTTTCGGCTTATTGGTTGGGGGGGGCCCCTTATTCTTTTTCTTTTTATTACGGGGTTGCTTTCTGCTGCGGCTGGAGAGGAAAGCTATCAGATGATGGCGCCATCCGGCGGAGGGGAGGGTGGAAGCGGCGCCGGTCCCTCGGGGGAAGGCACTTCCGGAACAAAACTGCCGGTAACGGCAAACAAGTACGAACAGGGATTAATCCCACAAACCGGGGAAAAATGGGACAGCGGTTCCCCAATGGAACCTCCAATTTTTGAGGGGATACCCGTCCCTATCGATAAGGAAGAGGAGGCACTCTCCTCCCCTTTTTACAACGCCTCCGTCGTGCACATTCCCGGAGAAGTTGAGGATCCACTTACCCTATCTAGATTGAGTAAGTTGAATGCCCTCCTCCTTTTTCTCAAAGAGAATGTCTTCCACGAAATACGGGGCGACTACACTCGTCGTCTCCAACAAGAATTGAACCAAACCCCAGCAGCCGCACTTCCGGCTAAGCTGGAAGAGATCCGGCTTAGAGAACTCGCTTGGTTTGGCCTCCAAGACTGGTAAGGCGGGCCTTTACTTTATCATGGTGAGTTTTATTTTGTTTGGCTTGCTCCCATGATAAGGGGGGCGTGCTGGTTCGGGTGGGGGGTTCTCTTAAGAATAAATAAGACGAATAGAATCTAATTCATGTTCATGCTAACAGAAGTGCGGATCCAATACACAGACAACTTCTTTCTCAATTTCACTTTTTAGGGAAAAAATAATAAAATTTAGATATCTATGAAATTAATGTTCTATAGAGCATGAGAAAGATTAACTAACGATATAAGAATACAATTCTATAATGAGAATTCTTCAAGACATACGAATAATAAATGTGATAAGTTAGATTCATTTCCTAAACATAAGAGCCTATTCATTTAATTCTTGCTATTTCCGCACCCCTGTCCGGTTTTTTGAGAAAGAAAGTCGAGACATTCAGAACAGAAAGAGAGTTATGGCATTTCTAGGATTAGAATACGGTCCTATTGATTCAATCTTTATGCTTGGCACGGAACTCTTGTTTCGAGTGAAAGGGAGAGCAGTGGCCCGCACCGCATTCACAGGTTAATTTCCCTCTACGGGGCGGGGTGTGGAAAGCACTATAAGTTAGTTGACTTCTCGACTTCTTACCTGTATTCCTTCTCTTACTAGCCTAGCTTTAATATTTATTTATAAAAGACTAACGGCAAATATTTTCTACCTCCTGTAAGCTCGTTACGCTGTTCGCCCACTTACTTAAAGACTCGTTGGTTCACGACTCTATAAATGAAAATCTGAATTGGAGTCGTTACCTACAGAAGCAGTTGCCCTTCTCCGGATTTACCCGGTGAGGGTGGCGCTTGTGAGTCAAAGTTGACACTTTCCATGTATGGATCATACCTTTGGCATCCTGGGACAGTAGCCCCAGGTTCGGAAAGAATAGTAGGTACCGGAGTAGTAGATACCAGAATGATTCTTGAGCAGCGCTGGGAGAAGTGAAGAAAAGGCAAATCTTTGAGAAGGAAGAGCGCTATCCTAGTCAAGAAGAGAAGTTCTCGAGATATCTATGGTGAACCGATGTTGCTTAGGGCGGGTGACCATCTTATGATTGAAGATAAGCACCGAAAGTCAGAGAAGTGAGGCGTTCGGAACCTATTCTAGTAGAGGAACCAACACCCAGAAAACCTGACCAAAAGATAGCTACGTTCCCGTCACTAACCTTACTTCGGAGTATGTGGCTGATCCGCTGAGAAAAGACGGGAAGGCAAACAGAAAGTACCACTTTTCTTATCTTAAGTTAAGATGAATCTATTGAAGAGTCAAGGTTTCCAATGAGCACGGATGAGGCGAAGCATCGATCCCTAACAAGCGAGGTAAGCGCCCGTATACAAAGGAATCTTAGTCTATGTCTTGGTCACCCAGAAAAGTATTCAGAGATAGTTGAATTGAGGGACCTCTACTTTACGTACCTCTGTAGTCTTAAGAGAAAGTCAGACACTAAGTCTCACCGTTGGAGGATTGAGGATATAGGGCGTTAGCCCGAAGCCCATAGAGAGAGAGTCAAAAGCCTATAGCACTGCAGGAAGACCAAGGTCTCGATCAAATGAGAAGTTTGAAAACGAATCTCATAGAGACCGAGCTCAAGTGACTCATACTGCAGCTGCTAGTCGAGCCTTGACAAACAATAGGTAAAAGTACAAAATGGACATATGATCAAGCTAGTCCTAGTGAGGAAGGAAGCGAGTGCTTTGGCTGATGCTTATCAAAAGGCAATGGCGAAGGTAGTCGCTCGGGCTCGGGTTGTGTGGGTGATCACCCTTTTTTTCTTTCTTTATACTAAATAGTATAGTATAGTAGCCTGGAAGTGAACCAAATGGTGTAGATTTTAGATGGGACTACCCTAAACCCTTTCTAATTCACCCGTTTATGGATCTTACCTTCTTGATAGTCGACTCTCGGGGCTGGAAGTCTTCATTCTTCATTTTCTCTCTAGTACTAGCAGTGACTCATCAATCGGAGCACAGGGCAATGGAAAACCCGAGCTCTTTCCTTCCCCATCAATACCAAGGCAAATGCGCATTTCGATTTTGTTCTTCTTATACGAGGTATATCAATCGATAGGGTCTCGACCTGCAAACAGGCAGTAACTAACGAATTTACCTCAGGAAGTCTAGGAAGAAACAGAATAGTGGTTGACGGCACCAGCAGCCATGCGCCAGAAGCACAGGTAAGGATGAGGCAATCTCGGATTACACTGCCTTTGGTTCATCAAAGCCTGCAGGGGATGGATGATCCATAGCATAGGAAGAAGGAGGGGTGTTCTCGATAAATAAGGACGAGTATAGGGCGTAGAGTTTGCAATGCAATGTAGTTGCATGAGTCAATGAAGATTGTATACTTTCCTTTTCACTTCGTCATTCAAGCTAAAGTCAAAGTAAAGGTAGCTTGCTCTTTTCCATTCAGAATGGAATGAGGACTCTTATAGAACATAGAATAGGCATTTCCTCAGATTAAGTCGTCTGGTACCCTCATTTCCATGCTTCATCCTCCGACTTCCAAGAAGTTAAGACTGTCGGGCACTCAACCATGGATTTCATTTCAGTCTCTGGCTAAGATTGCTTAGAATACCAGGAGTAACCAAGCTGCTTAGAACCAGGCATGGACCCCTAAACGAAGAATTTACCACTCCAGGTACGTAGTCAGTCGAGTGAAAACGAGAGGAAGTTCCTAGTACCTTCTTCAAGGTGGACCTACGAAGGAGTTTAGGGGCACACCTCTACCTAACCATAGGTCTAAGGGTATAGGCCCTAAAGCCTTTCTTAGACTACGAGTATGATGGTTGAGCGGTCCTAAAAGCCACAACAGCTAACCGACAAATAGTCGAGAAGCGTGGACACCGGTATTTAAAATTAAAAGCCATCGCCCCGTGTGGTGAGCGTTCAAAAGAGCCTTCATAGGAGATAAATCCTATGTTTTTAGTTAGGTTAGGGACTCTAAACCTCGACGCAAAGCCCTTACGAGAAGAGCACAATAAGGCGGTATCAATGAATTGAATATGAAAGGGTTGGGACAGATGGCAGGGATTCGAATGATGGAAAGAGAGATGCTTTCATTGCTTTCGGGTGGGCCAGCTACTGGCAAGGGGACACAACGGAAAGAGACGGAGAGAGAGAAGGTGGAGTGGATGGCATTGGTGCTTCCCCCAACCGGCCAGAAGAGAGACATAGAATGAGATTTGTTGGTCCTGATTCGCCTTCCGATCCTGCTTAGCAAGGAGGGGTTGAAGGAGATTAGTTCGACCTCTATTGGGAATAGATATCCATCCGGAATGGGCTTCGTAGCTGCAGTTGAATGGAGTGTCGTCAGCGGAGGCCTAGTCCCGTTAGGCTTCTTTGAGCCCCTTCCTCAGTTTGAAGAAAGCCCTGGTAAAGCAGAAGGGCAAGCAAGAGACTAAAAAATGATCTTCCCCTCTGACACTGATTAAATCAGTGGGGTACGCTAACAGAAGACAAAGATGAAAGAAGCTTTCGCGTCTAACTTCGTCTAACTGGTTTTTTTTTATATTGGTGATATGAGTGCTATCTGGAGTTAAGATGAGCAAGAATCGGATCTTAGGCAAACTGGTTTACCGGCTCTACGACCCCATAAAAATAGGGCACTACTGTAGTGCTCATTGGGCCTCCCGCTTTATCAATCACAGCTTCTCAATGAGATCACTGACAGACAAATCACTCATCTCTTATCTTACGCAATTTAGGAATGGATTTAGGCCACAACAATCTTTTTTTCGAAATCCGGATAGCATTTTCCCTCCTCTCCTTTTATAAATGCGGTTTCTCTCATTATCTTGATAACCTTATTTCATCAAAAAATGCTATTTCCAACCTCGGATTTAGATGCTTACTTTTCCGAGTAAGAGAAAGAATGACATTGAGAAGCTGCTAACACCGATTAGGCCTTTCCGTAGTCCCATAATTCTCATGAAGGGGATGACCCTGAGGAAGAAGCCGAAGGCATACCCAGAGAAAGGAAGCATGCTATAATTAGGGGATCACCTATCGATGGGAAGCCTGCCAACCCCTCTCCTTATAGAATGAAATGCAACTACGTTCCTTTAGCGGTTAAGTAGGATTTATTCATAATAGAAGGGATAGGTTTTAGTCCTGGTTCAAGGTGTGAAGAGAGAGGCTGTCCCCAAAGGACAGGTACAAGACGAAGTGGCAGAAAGATAGAAGTATTGCACCCTTCAATGCCTTTTCATGCTGATTGAGTAGAAGAAGTCAGATAGAAGGACTAGTCCCTTAGAGAATGATCTTATCTGGCTTTAGACTCCTTTCAACGACACAAGGGACAAGGTTATGAAAGAGTTTGCCTAAGAAGCTGAAGGGCCCATGCCGCAACACAGCGCTAAAACTTTCGACTCACCGGCTGGCTTCGTCTTCACTTTCAAGCTGGAAAACCTGGAACAGAACGTAAGTTGACAACCTTTAGCTTCTACTACAACAACAATAGACCTATCCTTCCTACTTAACCGCTTAACGGCAGCTAAAGAGTGTGACACTCGAATCCAATCTTCTAAGGAGTAAGTAAAATACCCTTATTCGCTTCACTGAACAAGATTCAATCCCGGGACAGACTCCGTGCATCCTTTAAAGAAGAATCAACTACGAGACTGGTCTACGATCAGTAGATCGGGTACAACTTGACCTTACCCGCTTACGATTTGGTTGGTTTTCAGTCTACCGTGTACGGTAGATAAAGGAATGCATGTTCACCCGGGCATTGAGTCACAGGGCCCTATGCCTTATCTTCCTTAGTGATCTTTCTATCCTGGTTGCTTGCTCTGGGTGCAGCTATCACGCTTAGGCTGGTTGGAAGCATTCCTCGTCGATGAAGCCGGCATTGCCCTTTCCGCCGCTAACCAGTGAAATGGAGCTTTTTCACGCCGGTTCTTTCTTGATATCAAGGAGGTGACGATCTTTATTTGCATCACAATGAGTAGGCCGGGACAAAGCCAGAGGAAGTCGTTCACTCTAGGAGTCGTTTGGGCAAATCCAAGATGGAAAGGGCGGGGGCACACTAGTTTTCACATTAAGACTTGGAATCATGCCTGGTCTTCCTTGATCCATGATGCCTAAGTATGGCGTAGGGACGGCTTTCTTTGGTTTGGTATCCAAGAACTCTATCCCTAAGACGACCTTGAAATCGTCTAGGGGCGCCACAACCTGCCTATTTGTGGCTCCATCTGGAAAACTGGAGCTTATATGGGTGCTTCAGGCAAACTAAGTCAACTGAAACTCCAACCGGCGTAAGAAGAAATCGCAATAAAGCGTTTATTCATTTTTTTTTCTATACTCGCTACGTAAACTCCACTACTTGCATTTAGTCTCGTATATATTCCTGCTGAAGAAGGGTCTCTAAGGCCGTTTATTAGCGTGAGAAGGCGGTTCAGGCTATTTTTAAACTCTCTCCGGTAGCGGGTTGGAATGAATATCAGCTTCCGTAGAGATGAGAACAGCTTTCGCTCTTTTGATTTCAAGCGCCCCTCACCCGCAAGCAAAGCTAAGTAGTTTCTAAAACTTCAACAAGCTCGGCAGGGAACTTTCCGAGAGCAGGGCTTACAAAGGGAACTCAAATTGGAATGCTTTCAAAGTAACTTGGCCTATTGATCTTGACCAGCCTCGACAGGTTCCACAGCAAATGTAATTTGCCTTAAAACTATTCCCTCAGCCTCCACTCTAAAGCAACTATCCAACCCAAGTATATTTATAAGGGTGTCAGCTTTCGCAGTTCTAGAAGAATCCTAATCTGTAAACAATGCTCCTTTACTAAAGCCTTAACATGACGCCTGCAATCATCAACAAAGTGCTTTGCACTGACCCGTCCTCGAACCGGGGAGCTGGGCGGAAGGCTTTGCTCTAACCGAAGCGTAGAAAAGCAAACCAACCCATCTTTTACTAAAAGGAAGGTCTTGGTTCTTTCTTATACCCGGAAGTAGGATCTATGTTGAAAACATGAGCAAGGAGCCCTTAGATGTACATAGAGGATCTCTAACTGCTGGCGCTGGATGCTTACTAGTAAACCCAATGGATACTTGAAGCTATTCTCAAATGGAGGCATTCTTGTGTGAGGAGCCCCTATTGCACGAAGGAAAACTGGTTCTGAAGGAATGCTAGCTATATGCTTAAGAAAGGGGTCTTCTTTCAAAGAATCTCCGTCCCTAGTCCATACCCACGTCTGGGGAACTTCTGAACTTCATGTTCACATCTTTGTCTCCCTCTTTCAAGTGAGTTCAGTTAGCCCTTAGGGTCATAAGAGAGCTCATCTTTACTTCCTTTCCTATATAAATAAAGCAATTCTCTTATAGCCTTCGTTCCCCGAGGGAATAAATTATTTATATAAATAGATATGAGCTGATCGTCTCTCCCTTGAAAAGGCAGAAGTTCGTATAATGATCAGTAACATGAGTAGGCAATACCATGACTATTTCTATTTCCAAGCGATGACCACTTATGACTCTTTGATTGAACCCACCCGTATTGAAATCTACAATGGGACTCATGGATCACAGGTCAAAAGGGCAGATCAAAAAGGAAAGAAGATAGCCCTGGGAGGAAGAAGCAAGAACAGTGAAGTCAATGTCTTGTCAGACGGAAAAGCCTAAGACACCCAGAACTTTCACTCCGTTAGGCATAACTCTCAGCCGCACCTTGGAAAGGCTTCAAAAGCATGGTGTACTCACGCCTCTTCCCCCATCTCCGTCACCTGATCCTCTTCCTCTTCTACGTCAAGGCTAAAAACCAATACAACTTCTACGAATGTTCATACTGGACTTAAAACGTACTTAACTACTTCGACTGCGGATTCTACTATCTTCCTAGTGTGATCTCAAGCCTGACTGCACACAAAGTACGCTCCCTTCCCTCAACAAGGCATTGGTTCATCTTTCTCCTGTTTCGGCTGATACCTCCAAAACCGTTATACTGGTGAATGGAAGAAGGCCTTAATTAAGGCTTTCTTTCGGGCGACGATTCGATTCTTCTTAGCTTGGCCATTCGATTAAGGTTCTTTCGATCGGGAAAGATAAAGATAACTCTTATTCATCCGGAAGTGACTGAACTAGCCTTTGGGCTTAAAAAAGCGCTGTCGCACCTCCAATTCTCTCAGATTGTCTTTGTCGGCCTTACTAGCGCTACTGCTAATGTCGGCCTAAGGACTGCAGCTTCTTCTGTAACAGCTTTTTTCAACTTCCCCTCGGGAAGTACGGTAAGAGGAATAGCCTATCTTCTATCTAGCCTTGAGCGGAGCCTGGTCTGGGATCGAGCCCTTCTGCCCTTTCTAAGGATCATGGGTCACGAGATTAGAATTTGTTTAAATCCAATACAAATGGGTCCTCTGCCCTAAGCTAACAGCTTGATTCTCTTCTCCCCGTACGGATCCATGTTCCGCCTTCTTTCAGTCCTAAATCAGTTAAGCGGCACTCATCCCTTTCTTGGCCACTTAAGGTTTCGCATAGAGAGCAATCAATAAGCACTCGCTCTTCTTCTCCTGAACTACCTTCATATGAACGAACTGAGAGTCATCCTGAAGGACATCCACTTATATATCTTTGCTCTTCCACAGGACCCAAATCCCACCAGAAGAACCTTGAGGTTCCAACCGATGCGATGACGGTTTTAACCACTTTCTCGGCCTTCTCACCACTGAACCTAGTTTCAAAAAAGAAAAGCACAACTCTCTCAGGTGAATTAAGTCCATTCTTACACCATGAAAGCCCGGCGGCGATTCCAAACTAGAATCTTCTAAACCACACAATAAGGAAAAGACTATACCACCCATTAAGCAGTGGGGCTACCCATCATATGACGAGCAATCCGGCTGCATTTGTCTCATCTCTCAAAAAATTTTATTGGTTGGACAACTTTGTGATGACCGCCAAAGCTATGCCATCTTTATTCCAACTTCCTCTGTGTTGTCAAGGATCTACACACGCATAATGTTATAGCTATAGGGTGCCGCCCGTAGCCAACCCCTATATGCTTTAGACTTTAATTTTCCTCCGATTTATTTGTGGCTTCTTCATAACAAATAACAAAGAGCTTCCTGATCTTTGGCAACTAGGGGCTTTATAGGGGTCCTCTTGTTGTAGGTCTTCAAACTACATTGAACAAACTAGAACGCCTTCAATTGCTTTCTGCATCCGCTAGTTCGGCATTCTCGATCTTCGCTTCGCACCTGCAGGCATGGAAATCAAACTGGAATGAGACCTTCCTTTCTGTCTACATTCTTTTCTATTCAATCTCTCTTCCCTCCCTAGCTACTATAACTAGAGGTTGCAAAGCTTACTCGAAAACGAAGGGCATCCAGTATAAGTATGTCACGGTCATAGCTACTCTTCCTATTCCTACCTGGATTGACTTAGCATGTCAGTCTAATCTAACCTTATAGACTAAAAGGAAGGGATGAAGGAACTCCAGTCCAGGCAACCCTGCTGTCTTCCAGCATCAAGTTCATCCTGGTTGAAGGGCTTAAGAAAACTGACATGGAAGGTTGGATGGATCTTCAACCTGTATGCAAGATTCCCAACCTTATTGATAACTTCGAAGGGTTCATCATAAAAGGGAATACCTATGAACTCTACTAATCTGATTCCAGATCTGGGGAGTTAGCTCACCCTAGCTGCTGAATTGCCGACCAATTCGTTTGCTTAGCAAAATTACAATGATTCCGCTTCCGAGGAATAAAGAAACCTAGCTATTTTGATTTGTCTTATCCGCTTTGTCGGGTGCGCTCTCTCTTCTTTATCTTACTGGCTGGCGGCGGATCGAGGGGAGTGAGAGGACAGACAACGAGGTCTTAGCAACTCTATCAAGTAAGAAGATCCTTACAGGTAAGAAGAGAACCTCAACATCAACAGGCTAATCTAGACTGAAAGGAGAAGCGGAGAGAACTGGGCACTCTCTAATGTCAGGGAGTTTAAAGTTCAAGAAGCGGAGCTTTAGCGCCGATTGAGAGGAAATGTTAAAGAAACCTTGATTCCAATCTCTTTCAAAGAAGTTTCAGTGAAAGAGACAGTAAGCGTGCAGTAAGCCTAGAAGTCAGTCTACCTTCCGCCTTGTCCTTAGATAGAAGAAGAACAGGAGAAGCAAGAATGGCAATAACCTTTGCTATTTCCGCTTCGGAATTGCTACTAGAAGGGAGTTCTCACCGGGAAAATCTCTTTAGAGAAGCAAAGTCCTAATCAAAGCAGCAAAGCAAGGTAAGTAAATTCTTTCTTTTAGGATAGATCCCCAAACTCTCTCCACCCAGGGGATACCTATTTATTAGAGAGTGGAGCCTCCCTAATACCATTCCCTTGCCCAACTCCTGAAAGACATAGTAGAGTAAGAAGCCGCACCTACAATTCCTAAACGGATCTCAGGCCAGTAGGATCAAAGGATAAGAGATGCATTTCTTTACAGACCTATCTTTGCTAGCTCATGAATTCCTTCCACTCACGGTACACCTACTATCGTAATGGCTTGTGAAAAGGCTAGTTCAACTAGACCTGTAATCATAGATTGTGTTTATTTTCTTCTTAAGTCAAGAACAGCCGATTTTCCTTTGTTTGCTTCGTGCTTGCTTTCAGGCTTCGAGCTCTTATCGCCAATCAGTGAATGAGGGAACCCCTTATGAAAAGGTTAATCAATAATGAATGTGGAAAATAGACCTCATGGAAAGTTTGTAGAAAGATATGAATGCCGAGTAGACATCGAGCCCCATCCCTTATGTGGTCTTTTCGTGTTAGAGAAGTTCCTCCTAAGCCTTCTTCTTATCTTGAGCGGACCTAAGCCCTCGGTTCGGTGGAAAGGGGGTGAAATCAAGATTATTGATGTAAAAAGTAAGCTGGCCTTTCTCCTTGTCCACAACCGTTTTTTATTGGCACGGATGGACACCTCGAAGAGAATCCTTCTTATTCTGCCTGGCTGGCTTTGTACTGACTGATAAGGGTCTCCAATATGCAAGCCTTACACGTGACTTAGTAAGCCAAAACAGGGCAACCCACTGCTCGCGACGTGCGGTGCGGGTGGCTTTGGAAAAGGTATTTATGTATCAATCAGTAGCCAGAGAAAAAAAGTACAATTGCAACTTCAGACATTGAAGAAGATTTTATAATGAGAAAATTTGGCGCAAGCCAATGCCGAAAATAAACACCCTTTTGAAATGAAACAACTTTTAAGCGCCCTAACATGTACCTACGGAGCAGAAAATAGATCGGTCCTCGTAGAACGTTCAAGACTTTAAGTCTGTTGTTCCATATCTATTACTAAACCTCGTGGTATCCACGTACAAAACATACCATTACCAAGAAAATAATTAGCACATTGGTGTCGGTCTACTAAGCCAGTCAATCAAGTATGTAGTGTAGAGTCCATGGTGTAGGACAGGTTTTAGTCCGAGGAGTTCAATTAAAGGATTTATCTATAGTAAGAGTTATCCATGGCCTTGAGCCATGAGTCATAGAATAATTCCTTCATGCTTCCCATAGGGATAGGAAAGAGTAAAGTGGCCGGTTAAGCAGCTAGTCCTAATCTAGGCACATACGCCGGTTAGAGCAGTGCCTTTTCAAAGCTTAGCTTCTGAGATTCTCTTACTAATATAAAACAATCTTTCTTTCGGGAAAGTCTTCTGCCTGGCCCAGATCTTCTTGAATAAACTACTGTTTGCCCCTTGGAATTAAGCCTCTTAGGCTGTCTACCTTTGATTCAATAGTCTCACCTTGGCGATCTACTGAGAAGGTCGTATCCATGGTCTCGACTCGCTCATACCCGTCCCACCTCTCTAAGGGGGACTTCCTTGCTATGCCACCATCCTATTAGCTTAGTTAGCTTAGCTATTAGCTAGTTGTTAATCTATTTACTAGTCTGATGCACACTTGGAAGGCTCTCCTTTATCTTACCAGTCGTGCAGCACTATACACGCGTTTAGGTCATAATTATTTTCTAAGGCTGATAATTGGGCTTATATTAGAATGCGTTTCTTTTATGGACCTCGGGAATCCTCCTAATGAATCGTGAAACGTGATTTTTGAAGCAAGAAGAACTTGATCTACGCTTTATCCCTCTCCTTTCACTCCTCTCGCTTCACTCGACTCACTTCGTTCCTTTCACTCGACTTACTTCGTACCTTAGCACAAGTACTAAGTAAGCATTCAGCTACCTCTCTCCACCATATAATATTTATTTTTATTATGTTAGCACTAACAGCTATTTATCTTAAGCAGCAATAGTATAAGTGAGTAGCCCATAGGTAGGGGATACAAACGGTTAAGAGTTCTTGCTTATCAGTGGTACGTGTAGTCACTCGAAGAGGCAATCTACCGAACAGGTTCCCTCCATACAATCTTGGTTATCCGGCCAAGTGGTCCTTACCTCTTGGAAGTTAAGAAGTAAATCAAGCTACCTGAGCTCAAGAAGTTTGGACTCTTGATGCTAGTCTATATTAGTTATAGCCTTTTTGTTTTTTATAGTCGGGATAGCTTTATTAATCAAATCAGGCAGGCTTTTCTACTATTCGCTACCGGCTGACAGCCTTTATCGAGCTTTTCAGGCTCTTGTCTTTCTACGAGACTCCACGCCCTATCTTTCATATCATCTCTCATATCGGCTCAGCTGACTTTGCCTCGATGTTCAGGGTCCGTAAGCATACTCTCTTTATAAGAGCTCTAGATAGCGTTCAAATTCGTTTTCAAGATATCATATGGAGATTCGCGTGCATCTGTTTCGGGGTTCTTTTTTGGTCCATTTATATGGGTTCTGCGTTGTGTCCGCATTAGTTCGAGGAAGAGAAGCAATGTACTATTCTATTATATGGTGTAATTAAAGATCTCATTCCTATTCAAGTGGTTTGGACCAAGTTAGCTGTGGCCTTTCATTCCTTAGGGAGTGAGAGGGTAAAGGGGGAAAGGGCGTAGGGTACCACTTGAGTTGTCTTCACTTCCCTTAGCCATAAGGTTGGCATTGAAAGATCCAATCCGTCATTCTTCTTACTCTTGTAATTTATGTAATTGGCCAAAAAACAAGTACTAATGTCAATGTTGGAAAAGAACCTTGAAGTGAAAGTCGGGAAAGAGCTTTATTTAAGTATTCATATTGGTAAAGCAAGTAGGCTGGGCTGAACCCAAGTCTGATTGATGTCAGTGTTACCCGTCCTAAAAAGAAGAAGAAAAGTATATTGTTGGGCACACATTTAAACGAATTTTCGCTAACTGAATTGGAAGAGCTCGTTATATCGGAGTCAGAAGCGAAGGCGAAGGGGAATCTGATATCCCTTCAAGCCCTGGCAAAGGATCTTGAAGCCCCTATTTACTAATTACTAATGAGACCTACTCGGCCTACCGCCTAACTTACTAGCGGACTACCCCAACCCCAATAGTCTGGATTTTTGCTTTCCATTGAGTGTAAAGTTCCGGGTAATCACCTGTGCGGGATTGATTTAGCTCAGAAGCGCCCTCTCTTTCACAGCCGAGGAGTGAGTACACATCGATGAGCTTAAGTAAGCGTTTTTGACTACTACACTTTGTTGATGCAACGAACTCTTTCTATTCCACGAGCAGACACCTTTCGAGAGAGTCTTCCAAATGGCTCTTTTGACCTACCTTGAGAAGGTAAATTCCTACGAGATGATTAATGAATGTAGGTCAGGTCTCTCTAATTCGCAGTAGGTGTGTATGCTCCCCTAAGGCGAGAGCATTTGCTTCTTCGACTGACTCAACCATGTCTTTCTTCATTGACTGCTTTCATCAACAGAATCGCCGGAATCAACCGGCTCTACTGAAGCAACTACTCGCTTTGGATCTGCAACTGGAAGATATGAATATAGGCATAGGTAAAGGTATGGTCAAAGGCAATCGCAGTGGTTGTTTCACCCAGAGCCGGAGTAGATTCACTCATAGCAGATACAAAGGCAGGAGCAAACTGCTAAGTAAAAGCAGCAGAGAGTCGCTATACGGGGGCAGCAGTCGCCCTAACGAAAGAATGAGGAGAGTGCTTCCGAAACGAGAGAAAGACTTGATAAAGCCCTTCCGTTACCGATAGTGAGATAGCTAGCATACCCTAAACCCACATTATAGTCATATACTTTCTCTTCTGGCCTTGCCTTCTTCCGGAACGGGTAGATACTTTCTCTGGGACAGAGGTGGCGCCAATGCCTACAGCTAGCACCTGAGATTCTCATATCTTTTTTCAATTGAAAGCTGACAGTAGGGCTTCCCCTATGCAATTAACAGAAAGGTCAGTTCCGCTAAGGGGTTCTTGCTTGATCTAGCATCTTTAGATTATTTAGCTATTAGCTATACTCAGCACCTTATATTATTATATATGTGTATTTTATGCTCATCAATGGGAAATTACCGAAAAAGTAATATGAGATGCTTAAACGTCCATTTTGGTGAACATCAGATTGAGAACCCGAACTCATTCCCAAAAAAAGAATTAACGGGGATATCAGGAAAAGAGATCCAAACAGAGGCTTCCTCCTCTAAATCTAAAGAAAAAGAGGGGAGCCATAAGCTACTTAGCAACCAACAGACCAACCCAGGGCCAAACTGCCGCTATCTACCTTTTGGCCGGCCATCTCACCTATATCCATTCCTGTCGTTCCATTTGGATCTATCGATGCCTATCCAAAAGCGGGTTGTTCCAGAGCGAATAGGAAGGCTTAGAAGGGATAGTTTGAACAGCTGTTTCAGAGCCGACAACGATGCCATAAAGAAGAACTGTTGGGGCATTTGGTACGATTGATTTTGTGAGACTGCTTCTGGTGCTGCAATCGAAGCTAACGAAGACATGCCTTCTTTCTGGCTATGGAGAAGGAAACACACTATGGGACTGCAGTTGCGCCAATGCTTGGCGGGAACCAATAGCAAAAAGACCTTACTTACTTCCCTTTCGATAGAAAAAGAAAGGAAAGACTTACTTTGAAACCGGGAAGGCCTTTCCCCTATCGAAGAAACTAACTTGGAGACTCCAGCCCCGTAACGACAGATGGAAACATTGGAGAAGACCTTTCCCCTACAGCGAATGGGCTAGCACCTGCGAATGAGCTAGAACCAGGGATTACCTTTTATACAAGAGATGACCTTCTACGCCTACCTCAACCTCTTGCTGTAGTGCCTGTAACGAAGGAAAGACTATTCGAGACAAAAAGTGAGCCTTACTAGGGCTAAGCTAGTACCATAGATTATTAGATATACTCAATAGCTGATTGCGAGGCTTTTTTCGAACAACAGAACGGATTGAATTTCCTGTCTTGAAACGATGAGAGACCATTCTACTGCCAACGGTGGAGGAAAAACAATTCTTGCTGGAAAGGGTGGTCCGGAAGCTTCCCTTCACCCAGCCCCATATCCAATTAGTAGAGATCGAGATGGGGAGACTCAAAATGATACAAATGCCTCACCTGAGAGTTCAAGTTCATTCTCATATACAGAGATACGACTTCTTTCTTTCCTTAAAAAGCAAGTGAGTTAGACTCTGGTTCGTAGCATACTTGGATCGAAAGGTCATGATAAGAGTTTCCGAGTGAGTCAAAGGTCAATTGAGAAATGCAGGGATGAACCTTATCTAACCCTCAAAGCCAAACAGTAAAATAAGTAAACCTTCATGCTCTTAACTTAAGCAACTCGGGACTGTAAGCCTTAAGCTTCACTCCGATCTAAGAGCATCTGATAACATCTTCGACATTGTCGAGGGAAACTCAGATAACCGGAATGATTGGCCTTCACGCCTATCCCATCGATCGGAACTGGCAACAGATCTTTCAGCGGATGTAGCAGAGGATAAATATCAGCTGTGTTCAACTCCTGCTACTGGGTCAACTCCAAACCAACACTCGGGAATGGAAGCCAAACGACTTCTTCCTTTTCATTGATTGACTAATGCCCCTCAATGAGAAGCTTTCTTGAATTCTCCCCTTGTACGGTACACGGAACTTCCAAGGAGGAAGCCCACCAAGCGGAACTGCACTATCCATAAGTGGGACACCCAGTTTCAGTGGCGTGGACCATAGAGGTAGGGGCAAGAGACGCAAAGGGGCAATAGATAAAGCAGCAGATCCGGAGCAGGGGCGAGCGAATCCATAACCACTAGATCGATGGATTGAGACCCCCAGTGAATGATCCAACAGTTCCATCTCCAGTAAAAGCATAAGAGGTGCATCTGATCGGGTAGCAGTGGGAGAGAGGAAGAAGAGGCACCCACTAGAGAACAAATGATATGGCTCGTTCGTATAGGCAGAAAAATCCAAAGTGAATGCCTATGTGCCAAATAGCGTGACTCAAGATAGAATTGCAGCATGTCAATCAAGGTCCGGATCGAATCGCATTGAGAAGGAAGGGAGACAGATCTCAATGTCATGATAAAAGGAGCGGGTCAGGACCGGGGACGGGCGTAAGAGAAAGCTGGTAATCGAATAAGTAGTGAGTAGTAAGGCTGACGGTGAGTAAAACAAGGGGGCTATTTTTTGAACAAGTGAATGTTTCGGTCCGGCCTTCCAGTTACGAAGCGGATTGTGTTACACCCTTCTGTTCATCTCATCCCAGTTGTAGTTGATCCAATCGATCCAGAACCTGCGGTAGTTTAACTAGTGAAAGCAAGGCCGGGAAAGAGGAAAGCAATTCCCTTCTTTCGGTAAAGAAATTGAACTTCTCTTCTGTGAACTGCAATTCTGCTTTTCACTTTGTCTACCATCGGCGGAGGGCATCCCTTCTCAGCTTCCCTTGTTTTGTCTGTCATCGTATTTGACTTTCTCGATATGAGTCGAGTGACTTCGTACCATTGAATAGTATAACATAACTCTTACCAATACTTCTTTCCTTGATTGCCTTTCTTACTTTCTGTGGGGAAAGTTAACTAATTGAATTCTCTATCTCCTCTAGAGCGCAATAGAATTCAATTAGTCTTTCTCTCCCGCATTGCTACTTATGGCTAGCACAGGAAATTTAACTCACTGTATTACCTAGCTGATTGCACATTAGTAAAGGTATTTATCCTGCCTTCATGCCTTTGATTGATGACTTCGTATCTTGTGTAAGAGATATTCCATCCAGTTTATAGAGACTGAAAGCTGCCTAAACTGGATCAATAGAATAGAAGACAGGTAAGGACGAATGCGAGAGAATGAGACTCGTAGGTAGTATTTGTTTGTTACTTGCACCGGTCGTTACACCGACGCCAAATTAAGGCCGACATGGAGCCATGCGCATGATTCCAAGAGTCACTATAGGCGAAACTTAATAAGAATAACCAGTAATGTCACGAATGGATGAAGCAAGCACTTTTAGATGGTATCGATCAGAGCCAATCAAGCCTTTTCCCTGATTATCGTCACTTAAATCCCACTAGCCGAAATCGAATCCGTCAAGTAAGAGATAAGCCAGAGATCCAGATCATTAGAATACGTCACCGGTCCGAGATGGGCCTTCTCGCGAAAAAGATTAGGTTATTCCTATCACTAGGAGTAGTAGCGCTAGCGGCGCAGAAGGAAAAAGAAAGAAAGTAGCTAAGCGCTAAGAAGCTATCTAGATAGTTAGTTTCCAGCTGAGGGAAATTGGCTTAGATTGGTCTTAGCTTCGACTCGTAGTCTTCGACCACTCTTCTTCTTCTCCCCGAAGGTTGCTTGCTTCCATTCAGGTAGCTATTGCTGAGAAATGGCCGAAAAAAGGAAAGTCTTATTCCACTTGCTTTCTCGCTTGACTTGAAAACTGGAAAAACTAACTAGGCAGCTATCGGAAAGAAAACAAACAAGGAGTTTACTACGCAGGCTTTTTTTTTAGAGAGAGAGTCAGGGGGGTTTGCTTGCTGGCTCTCAGGGCTTATAGTCGGTTCTAATCTAAGTCCCTTTCATTAGCTACGCTCAGGTTTCACCAACTTCGCGTCGGGTTCACTTTAGTGAAATCTTGTTAAAGCAAACCAACGGTTGGTTTAACCTTAGGACGGTAGCGAAAGGAACCTTCTAGCTAACCGGGTCAATTCAAACTCACTACATACTCCATGGAATTGAGAACCCGGCGTAATTGGTTTTCTCCAGCGGCTCTTTTTCCTATATTCTGATGGCCCTGCTACGTCTGCCCACTACAGAACAGGCCTGACTCCCGTGAGCAGGTCCGCTGGCTCTTAGTATGGCTTTTTACTTTTCTGATCCGGCATGATAACAACTCGAACTCAACTTCTATTCTTTCAAGAGCAAGAGAAAGGCACCGAGATCCCGCGTAAGCGTCGTTTGCCCGTTGCCAATAGGATCGACTTGGGTAGTAAGATTCAATTGTGAGATTCAAAAATACGAAAGTAAGGGGCCGGAAATCTTGGGATCAAAAGGTTGTTCTAAAGGACTGTAAATCCGGATCCAAGAAGGGCTTTTTGGTTTTCAAATTCCTAATTACATAACTTACTACCCTACTAGTGTAGTGTCTACTGACTGAGTCGTGAATTAGATTGGATGGGCCGATGGAGAATCCAATTAGGAGTTGTGGAAAGGACTTAAGATACTATGTATCAAGACTCGCGATAGGATTTGAGTGCTCAGTCATTCAATATTTGATGGGTGATTTTTTCGAATTTCTTGGAAGAAGGGTGTAGCGAAGAAAAAAAAAATAGGAGCTAGAAAGAAAGGGTAGGTTGAATCTGAAAAGTACTCAGTGGGGGTAACTATGTTAAGTTAATTGCGTATCGTAAAAAAAAAAAGAGTTATGTGCTCCCGGGAAATAAATTGCTACTCTATTCGATGGGCCAGGAACAATCGAAAAAAGCCAGACCTGTACGGTATCTCTTTGAATCCTTACTTAATATGCTTAATATGGTGATACCCCCGATTGTACCAACCTACATATGTCTCTCCTCCATCAATCGGTACTAGTTATTGTCATTTTGATTCCTTGATTTGTCCGATGAGAAAAGAAGGATCCTCCTGCTGGGAATTAGATCCTAAGCCCCCCTACAGAGATGAATTGATCGATTCATCGGATCCTAGGTCGGGACTGACGGGGCTCGAACCCGCAGCTTCCGCCTTGACAGGGCGGTGCTCTGACCGATTGAACTACAATCCCAGGAAAATAAATTAGGTATAAAGCCTAAAAATTATTATATTAGATATATATTTCATTTCTCTTCATTATTCATATTTTATGTCCTAGGACATAGATATTCTAGATACCCATTATGAATCGCCCGCCAAAGTCTTCCTACTTCTCCAATGTTCCAATCAGATCCGAAGAGAAATCAATCAAAAGTCAGTGGACCTGAATTGAATCATGACTATATAAGCTATTCTGATATTCAGATTCGATATAGATGAAATCGTGGAAGCGGACCTTTTATTGATTTCCTTGGACCACGTAAGAATTCGTCGTCCGATTGAATCTTCTTGTTCCTGAATGCTTCATAGGAATCCATCGCTATTCCTTTCTTCCACCGAGAAAGGTTCATTCCGAGCCATTTCTCTCTTTTTTTCGTTATGGTAATGCAATGCAAGAGGTCTCGGAAATCGGGTTGTTTCTGATGATGAAAACCCGATATTTAAAGGTCGGTAATGTTAGAAGACGACTGTCGGTATCTGATGGTAAGTAAGATACCTACGGTCGGTATATCAAAGCTCAGACGGAGATAAACGGACTCCTCGAGGGCTACTTAAGGCACTTTAGTGCAAACCAACCAGAAGGACTGGAGCTGTTGGATGTAGCTCAGTGCTGCTATAAATTAACAACCAAAAAGCTCTGCGTCGAACTTCAGCCCCTTCGAGTTGGTCACGGGGCAACTGCCTCTGACGCCCCACACCATTGCGGCAGGAGGAGGCTTGCCCATCAGCCTTCTTTTTTGCCAAGACGTGGCAGGAGCGCAACGACCTAGCCCAAACCTACTTAAACTAAAGGCTTGGCCCGGTCTGAAGGAAGAAGAAAGTAGACCTTGTAGAGAAGCGGATAGGAGAGGTAGCCTATAGACTCAAGCGATCAGCTCGGTTAAAACTCACCCCGTATTCCATGTGAGTCAGTTGACTTCGATTAGACCAGACCGACCCAGAGAGGAACGTGCCCAGCCCACGAGGGCACCACCAGATGTTGTAGATTAACTAACTAAGAAAGAAAAAGAGTATATATATCATAACCGCACCATGGGCTAGCCCATACACCCACTGCACGAGTAGAATACTACTTAGTCAAGTAGAAGGGCCAACCTGAGAGCGAGGCAAGCTGGGAACGGGCTGAAACTGACGATTCTAAGACCAAGTCAGAGACTACTGGACGTCTCGCAGAGCGACTCTCAACGAGGACGTTGAGACTTTTTGAAAAAAAAAAATATATATTTTGGCTTAATCCGCCTTTACTAAAGATCAAGGAGTACACTTGTTTGTATTCCGGCTAATAAGGGAAAGGTTTTTTTTTCAAATCCAAGTTTGACTCTGATTAGATCCTTAGCGCAAGCGCTAAGTAAGCCCTAAACTAAAGGCCTTATGTAATGTAAAAAAACCGAGGAAAATAACGTCAAGTAGAAAGGAACAAGGTCTTACGGCACGATCGCTATATCTTTTCTTTTTCTTTATCTCTCCTCTATAGAAAGAAAGAGGGGATGATACGTGGCGTGGTATACCTGATCGTTTGGTCAACGAGACGTACGTAAGTCGACATAGCTCCATTTATATTATCTTTTTTTTTTTAACTTAGCCCGCCTCTCCCATGACTTTCCGGACCAACCCGGATCTGCCCTCGAAAGTCTCTCTGCATTTTGGGAGCAGAGCATGCAAAATCGAGCAATTAATCTTAGAAAAATTCAAAGCCCGGGTAGAAGCACAAGCAAAAGGAGAGAGGAAAAGTAGAAAAAGGAAGGGGGAGGAGACTCGCCTCAATACTTCCCACTGGACGAGAGGCGCACCTAACCCACCTACCCACTCATCAATCACGGTGTTCAGCTGACTTGCACTGATAGACCCCTATTGTATTGGAATTAGGCGCCCATCTTTTTACTGTTGTCAACTAATCTCTTCCATGTTCGATTCTACTCTATGTTAGAACATTTCTGTGAATGCTATTCTGATCTAAGTGGTCCTATTCTGTGTCCCGTGCTAGGAAGCATTATTCCTCTTTTCATTCCAAATTCAAGAATACGACCGATACGATTGATTGGTCTGTGTGCCTCTCTTATTACTTTTTTGTATTCCCCTGTTCCTCGGATACAATTCGATCCTTCTACGGCCAAATCTCAATTTGTGGAAAGCCTTCGATGGCTTCCTTATGAAAACATCAATTTGAATTTGGGTATAGACGGTCTCTCTTTTTTCTTCGTGATATTGACCACATTTCTGATCCCTATTTGTATTTTAGTGGGTTGGTCTGGTATGAGAAGTTATGGGAAAGAGTATATTACAGCATCTCTAATTCGTGAATTTCTAATGATCGCCGTGTTCCGCATGCTGGATCCTCTACTATTCTATGTTCTTCCCGAAAGCGTGCTAATCCCTATGTTGTGCGGAGCTGAGCATCTTCTATTCGCTGGGATAAAGCTTTTCCTCTGCAGGGGCCTTGTGCAGTAAACCCCCTACGGGCGGTCGTCCGTCGTAAAGTAGTCCCCGCGAAGCTTTCGGGAAGAGGGGTAGTCTTGTGCGTAAGCATAGCATTTCTGGTCGAACCTGCCCAACCCAACTAAGACGAACCGAACCTGACAGACACATCTTTTTTTGGGGGAGGGTACTCCGAGTAGTGGGTACCTCGTAGGACCTCGACCCGCCTACTCGGGTCTTGTATGGATATGCAGGAAGGGGTGCTCCTAGGTGTGTGTAGGGGTTGTGTTTGTTCGCGAGAATGGATTCCTCGTCAAGTCAGTTTGGGGGTGTGGACACACTTGCGCGAATTCGGGTAACGGCTACAAGGGAGAAATCGAAAGGAAACTGTACCCAACCAGGGATGGACGTAAACTCGTAAGCTACCGAGGGTAGGGATAATCGTCCAGGTCTTATTGTGAAAAAAAAGCCGCCCCGCCACAGCAGGCGGGTTGCTTCCTCTGTAGTCGCCGGGGAGCTCTTGGTGAGGAGACCTTAGGATAAGTTGCTAAAACAAACGGGAGGGGAGGATCGACCCGTTCCGTATAATTCCGAAGAAAGACTGTTGGCAGCAGGGGGAGACATTTCTTTGGCCCCCTTCAAAAAACAAAAGAAATGCGGGCAGGGTTAAGCTCGGTAGAGGGTTCGAGAATAGGGTAGGGTCCTGTCTTTAAGATTCATATAAGAAAAGAGTTCCAAACCTTTATGCATGCACCTTCGTATAAGTGCTGCATACAAGTTCCGGCCAGGATAATTGGGAAACAAAAACCAATTTGAACCGCTCACATCACAGTAGTAGTAGCGTAAAGCCGTAAGTCGGGGGGCGGCCATAAAAAAGGCTATTACTTTCACATCTCTCTCTCTAGATATAACGAGAGAGAGAGATCCACTGCGTGAGCAACCGACTGTGCGTTACATGTGCTCTACAAGCCGCACTCCATCTTTCTTCCCAACGAGCCCTTTTTAGTTTTGGATTTTGAAGACGGGCGTTGCGTTCGGTTCGAAAGGCATGGTTTTCAGTATGTCTCCAGATAGGGCCCTCCACCACTAGTCCGGCTAGCTAGTGAGCGGTTCTTTCGGGCAAGAAGCGGGCCGGCGGGCATCTCCCGCAACGCAAGCTGCATTGTTCGCCACCACCCGAGAAGCAAAAGATTCGAGAGTCCAGGCTTAATATACATGCATAGATAGTGGTCTAATGACAAGGGCCGACGACGGAAGCTCGGGACGGAGCCGTATGATGCGGAAGTCTCACGTACGGTTCCCTGAGAAGGGAGTGGCTACCTACTGGAGCTTCGACCAACCACCACCGGTAAATTCCGCTTTGGGGCCACCCCTTACTCTACCATTATTATAGGGGTATGGGGTTCGAGACAAAGAAAGATCAAGGCAGCATATCAGTTTTTCCTTTATACTTTACTTGGATCTGTTTTTATGCTATTAGCTATTCTGTTGATTCTTTTCCAAACAGGGACCGCCGATTTACAAATATCATTAACCACAGAATTTAGTGAGCGGCGCCAAATCTTTCTATGGATTGCTTCTTTCGCCGCTTTCGCCGTCAAAGTGCCTATGGTACCTGTTCATATTTGGTTACCCGAAGCTCATGTAGAGGCACCTACGGCAGGATCCGTCATCTTGGCAGGAATTCCTTCAAAATTGGGAACCCACGGGTTTTTAAGATTTTCAATACCCATGTTTCCCGAAGCAACACTTTGTTCCACTCCTTTCATTTATACTCCAAGCGCGATTGCTATAATATATACTTCCTTGACCACTTCAAGACAGATCGATCTTAAGAAGATCATAGCTTACTCCTCAGTAGCCCATATGAATCTGGTGACTATTGGTATGTTTAGTCGGGCGGCGGCCGTTAGGTCACCTATTTTTTTTTTTTAGTTATGGACACACAAGACAAGGCCAAAACATGTGTGCCGGGCGTGCGACCCATCAACCTACTAGCAATGGGGGAGAAAACATAGCATGTCGCAACACTTGATTCAAGGCGTCAGCAAAACATTGCCGTCTGTTCCAAAAACAAAAGCCCCTTAGCGCCCCGGGACGGGAGTGGGGGACACCCTACGCGCAGGCAACAGCAGCACCGGCTCTACGAAGTCAGAATCTAATCTTTGTGTTGGCTTTCCCAATTCATTCGTGAATAAGAATTCAAGGGCTAGAAGCGAGCGCTTCTAGCTGCTTCGCCTGCTTCTTATTATTGTGGGTTGGCGTGGCGGAAATGAACGAAAAGCGAGATGAACGTGCTATTTTCAAATCGATTGATAGATAGCCTGATCCGTTCTGATAGATCGAAAGAGTATCTATGAAATAGAGGGTCAAGAATAAGGGGAAATCTCCTATTTCTATCTATTGATAAGACAACTATTCTTGATCCATCAGAAAGAAATCGATATGTATCTGATGGAGTCTACATCGTACGTAGAGCGCCCAAGCTTTAGGCCAGCTCAGTTCTCTTATCCATCGGTCCGATGCACTGGGCTCATCTCATGGATGGAGGGAAAAGCCAAAAAAAATGTAGTTGTTGTTGTTCGCCGCCTCGACGCATTCCCTTCTCTCCCCGGCATCGTCCCACACAGAAAGAGCGCTTCGCCCCGGCCCGACCTGTAGTGTAGGTCCGCTAACGTAAAGCGAGGAGTTGAGCCTGAACTGGCGAACCGAAGTCACTTTCGGAACCATACTTCCTAAAGCTAACACGTGTCCAGTCCAGCGGGAACGCGCTGCGCAAAAAAACGTAAGCTGCTATACCGAATCCCCCGCTGGCCATCGGGGACCGAGTGGTAAGGCCATGATCCGCAGGGGAACGGATCACTCATTCTTCCATTGGAGACAGGTGCACGAACGACAACTCCAAACGTCACACATCCGTCGCCTACTTACCGTTTAGGTGGCACCAGCGAGATCCAGCTAAGGTAAGGAACTTCGTGTCGCGGCTGCTCCACTCCGCCGCGGTCTCATGAACTGAACTTCGTTGCCTTCCCGCGCGCGAAGCGAATGGGCGCAGTGCTGTGGGTCAGTTTCGGGGCGGGGGGCGAAGAGAGACCACAAGAATGATTCATTTGGATCGACGAGCTTTTTCAGCCCCAAAACTCAGAATCAATGGAATGTCTGTCTATCCATGAACATCTATTCTATCTGTATATCTAGGGGATCTCTCTATACATATAAAATAGTTTTTTTTATGGCACGATATGATCGCCTAGCCGTAGCCGCATATTGAGCGCAGCGGATATGCGGGATTTCAGTTGGATCAGATCTTTCGCTTTGACGGAAGTGGACCTAGCGAAAAGGACTTTATAAGCCTTCGCGCAAGCAAGCGCGAGAGAAGCAAGCAAAGTAGAAGCTTTGCCAGAAGCAATACGAGGAAGCAGACGTATAAGCGGTAGCTTCCCCCGACCTACTAAACAAAGATACAACAGTCGCGACCTACTTTGATTCAAAACAAAAGAAAGGCGAAGGGTTTGGCAACAAGCAAACGGCTTTCTATCATAGTTGCAAGGGTTCCAAACCTGAACTACTTAAGTAAAGTACCAAAGCTTTAGGTTGGTAAAAGGTAATAAAGGGGGCAGTTCACTACAAGCTATCAGCGCTGTCTTAGATTGAACGGCAATAAGATAAGTCGACGTTCAATCTCTAAGGCGGGTTTACGCTGAGAACGGAATAGTGTTCGTGTCCAAAGGTGAACAACGCCCTAGCTTCTAGAGTTCGCTGCTTTTCCCAGGCCGGAGAAGGGCTTATACTGCTCGCCTTTGTTTGATATGTTCATTCAGTACCAATACAAACGAAAACTACACCAAAGTGGAAAGGCCCCTATAGAAGCTAGAAGTAACCTCTAGTAGTCTAGTAGTCGGCCTAACCAAAGCGTCACGACAACAGAAAATGACCCTTATGAATGAATGGAATCTTAAGTAGGGGGCTTAGCCCGCCCGCCTACCAATCAAAGAGGCTGAGAGTAAGCGTAAGCTCTTCGAGCTTCCCTTCATTCGCTTCGCGGGAGCCGCACAACACATAGCTGGAAGTCAGAGGGCCCATACTACCTGCCTAACCCCTCGCTCCGAGGGACCGTAGATCGGAACGTTATAAAACCACCCCATTCATCTAAAAGAGAGGGGAAGGGGCCTATGTATTTGCATGACTCCTGCGGATTTTACCCTATCTACACCCGGAGCCAATCTCCTATCGGTCCTGCCACCACGCCGCAGAACGGGAGCTCGTGTGGAACCTTTTATTTCTGGCGTAACAGCGGTGGAACGTAAAAAAAGATTACGGTCGCGTAACATAAGGGCCGGAGGTACGGTAAACTCGGCCAAAATATGACACCCGAAGGGAGGGCCCGGCGCGCGCAATCCTATCCTCGTCCGAGTTTACCCCTTGCACTTCGGACAGCCGTCCGTAGCATCATAAGGAGGACCTCCCTTTCGGGGTAAAAAAAAGGTAAGGTACTACGGAGGCTGGTCTTTCTCAACGTGGTGTATAGCACGAAAAACCTTTCGATACAAGATAGGGCCGTTCACATGAAAGAAGATAATAAATCCTTTCTTCTCTTCTTTATTTTTCTCGAGGGGGAAAGATAAAGAGGGTCTTATGGAGGGAGGGGGAACATTCGGGCGCTTTTTTAAAAATCCTCCACTGCATCCAGGATCACAAGTGGAACGCTAAGCAGGGGGGAGGGGAAAGGCTTGGGCTGGGCCTACCTATCCCGATAGGACCTCATAAAGGAACGGTAGCTGTTGAGAGGTTCCATATTGCCGAGCCGAAGGGCAGCACTTCTGTACGTGATCGTAGTATGTCACGTCGTCTCGTCCCCGCAGCATTGAAAAGTACCTATGCACTATTTCCGGTTCACTTCTAAGGAAGATAGAGTTGGGGTGGGGGTCTACGATGTGATACTCAAGTATGACCCGGGGAGATACATGCTAACTATGGGTAGAAAGCAGGAACCTTTTTGTAAAAAATTGAGGGGGGTTACAGATCTCTTATACTACCATCGATCGACAGAGCGGAACGACCAGAAAAAAAAAAGTGAAGTTAGAAAGCCGTATGATAGGCGGTAACTATCTTGTACGGTTCGGGGGGTAATCGGCGTACTCCGATCAGTGGGGGGGGAATCTTTGGCTCTATCGAACATACAGGGAATTGGAGGTAGCATTCCACCGATGTTAAGTCATGGACTGGTTCCTTCAGCCCTTTTTCTATGTGTTGGTGTTCTATATGACCGACATAAGACTCGACTTGTTAGATATTACGGAGGGTTAGTGAGCACCATGCCGAATCTCTCTACCATTTCCTTCTCTTCCACTTTGGCCAATATGAGTTCACCTGGTACTAGCAGCTTTATCGGGGAATTTCCCATCTCAGTAGGAGCTTTCCAAAGAAATAGCTTTGTAGCCACATTAGCAGCGCTTGGGATGATTTTAGGCGCGGCGTATTCCCTTTGGCTATATAATCGTGTGGTTTCTGGAAATTTAAAAGCCGATTTCCTCCATAAATTCTCCGATCCAAATGGCAGAGAAGTTTCCATATTTATACCTTTTCTTGTTGGAGGGGCGACCGTCCGTTGAACTACCAAAGAAAAAAGGGTAAAACAATGTAATGTGATCATGACATTGTAGGTGCTTGCGATGGGGCGGATGCGACTTCCCTCAGTTGGTTTGGGTGGTATAGCCCGTTGCAGAAGTCCCCCCTTTTTTTTATCCATATCTTTAGTCTTTAGGGAGCCAAAGCTTTTACTAAGAAAATAAGGCTCGCGCAGGGGCGCTCACGTTTTTTGGCTGAGCCGTATCTTGCTGGGTGGGACCGAGAGCAAGAAAGGACGGGGGGCAACCATGCATGGTACTTCTCGACCGTGTCTCCGAGGGACAGTTGAACGAGCGACTCATGAATGCTGCCGGGTTGGACGAGCCAATAACTCGAACGCGTTCGGTCTGTTTTTTGAGCAAGAATCACAGCGTTACCTTACCTTCACCATGATACGGACTCCAAGTTCTTATGGCAGAGCGCGAGGAGATTTATCATCAATATGATGATGGGAATGGAAACCAGAAGCACGACCGACCTGGGTCCAAGATAATCAAACCATCAGTAACAGTAGTAACGTAAGCATGAGACTTTTTGGTAGTACCGGTGAACCAGATGGCCGCGGCGATGGAATCTGGGACGGAGGACTCGTAGTATCTCTCTAGATCTGGCAAAAGCGAAAGACCCCCTAACGTAATTAGAAAGGGGGCTGACCGCTGAGCCCACTCAGGCCTCGCAGGGCGGGCCCCTGTGGTTTCGAGCTGGAGCTGCCATAGCTTATGGCTAGAGCAATGGGAGGGGGCCCCGACATAGAGAACAGTAAGGATAACGAGCGCTCCGCCCGCCAAGCGGGCGGCAGGAGCAGCGGGCAAGTGCTTGGTAGGCCAACAGCCCTGTGAACCGGGCGGGGCACTCGACGAAAGGGGGGCACACTGAGCAAGTACGAGAAATTGGCCCCGCTCCGCTTTATTAAAAGCAAGGACCACTACGGGAGGTCAAACCAAGGACCTATGGAAGTCGGGGCTCGTCCCCGGTCAATATTGGATCAAACAATAGAGGGCCGTAGGTAGCACTGACCTATTTTTTTTTATTGATTCAATACAATAGGGGAAAAGATCGTAAAGTTCCCTACCGAGACAACAGACACTCTCAACGGATCCTCCGCGCGCTGGGCATACCTCTTCTGTGCGTCTTTCTCGTGGCGGGAACAGAACAACAGGGAAAGACCCGGCCGACCTGCCCAGGGCTCGAGGGCGAGCTTTATTTAAGAGAGAATGGGGAGTGAATCGCCGTTTTCGTTCTTGGTTTTTTGGGGCTCCTCTCGATCTTATTCGTAGTTGGGAAGGGGGAAGGAGTCTAAATCAATGGACATTAATGAACCATCATTGATGGACGTTGCACATGACACGATCAATTCGACTCAAGGTCCGGCGCTAATAGAAGTTGCTTACTCTCCTAGTAGCGAAGGAAAAAGGCAGGGCTTTTTTCGTAGTAATAGTGGGCGGGTCTCATGAGATCTATGCCGGCCGTCGGAATCAAATGAAGGGGTCGAAGGACCATTCGATTCATTAAGGGGCATAGATCTAGGCCTCTTTGTTTGGTCAATCACCGCGGGGGGGAACCACTATGGGCGAGACCCCCCGGCCTCGATTCTTTTGCATAGTCCGGGGGCCGGCCGCTGCGGAGCAGCGGGGCATAGCGGCGCCCTCGCCTGGCGCCATTCCCGGATCTAGCAGCAGACGGGCGGGCCGGGCCTGAATTCAGACCAGACTCTTCTTTATTTGAGCTGCTCCCACGCACGCAGACCGGAAGATCTCAGTTGTCCTGGACTGGACAAGTACGTAGAGATCTTCGTGGGACCGGGGAGGGAGTCTCAATCGATCTTTTCTAGGATTCCTTATCACGCACGGAGATCTTTCCATTGATAGATAAGAGGGCTCCCCCCTTGAACAAACTCTTAAAGGTTAGGTTACTACCTGCCTCTACGGAAGAGGTGTACTTTGTACCGCCCGGAGGTCATATAGATAGAAACCCGGAGCGATAAGAACGAAAGCCCTACCCACAGCTACCACTACTGGCGCTTCAAAAGGCTTAGATTTATTCTAAGGGCGCTACAGCAAGCTACCTTTTTTTAGGTCGTGTAATAGGGAGGTGTAAGCCTCGAAAGCCTTTAGTACTTCGGTAGGGCGAGCAGCCCTTAAACCAAAAAAAAGGTTTGGAACTCTTCCCGTATTTCTGCATTTCATTCTCTATTCGGCCCGCCTCAAACAAAATGAGAAAAAAGGATAGGACTATTGATTCGAAGTCACTACGAAAGGGTCGGTCAATAGCATAGCTCTTTATTTCCCCGGTCTCCTTTCGAAGGAAAGGCCTTCGCTTTCCTAATCCGGTAGGGGGCCGGACGGTGTTTGCCCCAGCTTGGCTAATCGCATCCCCGCGCAACGACATTCTTTGTGCGCCCCTTACCGTTCTCGCTCAGTCTTTGCAACGGCTGGGGAGGCAGTCGTAGAAGCGAAGCCTATCGCCACGCCGACCATCACGAGATTGGGCCCCTTCTCAAAGATTGGATGGAATGGCCCACCCAAGAGCGCTTATGTAATATGGGAACTCATGGCTGGAAACAATCCTTATGGTTTTGATATCAGGTAGGAATAATAAGAATAAAAGTCCAGGTTGGTTGGTGAGCCTAGTGATAGGAGACTATCCAGCTTGGTTCGGAGAGCACTTGTTGGGTTAAAGATTTTTTTGTTGCTAAATGTTACGGCCTAAATGCTGAACTATTGACCCTACTTGTTCGGATGGGTGTTCACCCCAAAGTGTTCCCGGACCGCATGCATACATACGTAAGTAACTTAGTGCAACATGGGAAATTTAATTGAGAGGAATCAGCAAAGAAAATAAAAACGGGTCAACATCTTAATGTGTATTTTAGAGAGATTGTCCTCGGCTCGGGCGGAGGAGTGTCCACATGAGTTCGTTGAGGTGTCTACACAGGTTCGAAGACGCTCTTTTATATTCTGTCGAGAGTTCGGATTGCTCCACCTAAGTAGAACGAAAAGAAGGAATTGGAAATTCAACAACAAAGGGGGAGCCAGAAGCTTCGCTTCCGGTAGGGGGATAATATATATATGAGGCTTTCGTTCGATACAAAAGATTCATCGGGGTGGGTTACTAATCCGATAGATAGATGAATCAATGAATTGAACCGCTGGACTGATCTTATAAATGAGATTGGTTAGCTGCTCATTCCCAATCTCGCTTCATTGACCGGGCATCGAAATCTTCGAACCATCGCCTTACAGCCCGAGCAAAAAACCGATTCCGGGGAGGAATCGATGGCCATTGGATCCGACTTCGATCGGAGAAAGCCTATGGAATTGGAACAGATGTGGTTCGCCCGGTTGCTTACTGATCCCTCGCTCGGGTAGAGGGAGAAGCCCTGATCTCACTCCATCGATACAACGTCTTGAGCGACTGCGATGAAGAGGGAGATGCTTGACTCGACTTGAAATGACGGGTCGACAACTCCGAATCACAAGCTATTTACTACTGTATTGTATTACACGGTAACGGTAAGTTAAATGGTGTGCCTTGTTATAAGTTATAGAAAGTACATAAATTTGTGTAGGAACGCGAATAAATATACAATGTTATTGTCTGATTAGGCTAGGTCTTTTTCCTTTTAGGAGTGAGGAAGGCATAGATCACTAAAGGAACCTTTCCCTTATATATGATAGCACCAGACGCGCCCCCGCCTTCCTTGTTCAAGTAGTTCAAGAGTTAAGGGCGTAGCAAAGTTTGTGGGGGTGGTTTTACTTGATCTCTATGACCTCTCCGAAGGGGCCACACGATATGAATGGCTGCTTAAGGAAGAGGCCCAAAGCAAAGGAAGGCTTCTTTCTTCCCAAGACACTGACTATCGTGACCCAAACTTTTAAATTTATGTGGCTTAAATTTGCCTGAAACAACCTATGGTCTGCAATCCTCTTATCTTAGGCCAAGGGATGTTGAGGCTCCGGTATCACAGGCCGTAAAAAGAGAAGTAGTATAAAAGATTAGGCATTCTACTCTGACTCATATATTCCGGGAATTTTTTCCGGATCTTTCCGGCGAATGTTTATAATGGTCTGCTCATGAAACTTCGGGTACCTTGACTATCGATAAATGATGTTCCCCAGGAGCAAAGCCATCTAAGCCAAGATCGTCAGTTCCTTTCACTACCAGCCGCCGCTCAACAGCATAGGAATCAGGGAAGGCGGATTCCATAGTTGCCTCACAGCCTGCCTATTCGAGAACATCTTCTCGTGGGATATCTTATGATCTGACTAAGATGAGATTTGACCTCGGTATGGCCTAAATGCCTTTTTCATTGCTCAGTCCTTTAGTTCAAGCGGCATCAACTGTCGAATCGTTTTGCCCCGTTACTCCGCTCTGCTACTCATACGTGCCAAAGAGACTTCCTTTACCCTCACATGCATTAGGTGCCTAGCCTTGCTAGCTAATTCTACCGGGGATTTGTCCAAGTCTTCTTCCTAATAAGGATTTTTGCAACCTATTATGTTATGTGAAGACCTCGTAGGCGAATACCTGCTTCCTCAAACGAAGGCGGAGGAGGGCTACGTTTTAGTAGCGAATACGGTCCAACGAGGTAGAATACTTTCCCTAGGGGAGCTCTAGACTTTTTTTAGTGATTCTCCCCTTCCCCATAGTAAGCCAGCCAATCCCCCTGTCGCCTCCACCCATGATTCATGGAACCATTCGCGTGCCGTAGCTTAGGATTCGTGCTATTGCTATTGTTTAGGGGCGGATCAGAATAAAGATAGGGGCATCGGCCTCAGCTAAAGCGGAAGAAGCCCGGATAAAAAGAGAGATGGATAAGCTAACGACTGATTAGGAGAGCGAGACCCACTTCTCATTCTTTGCAGCAGCTTATTTGAATACCGGTGTAAAGGCAGCTCCCGAAATAGGATTTTATCCCTTCACCTCAAGGTTATGAGCCAGCTAGCTTTACCTTATTTGTAACGAATTCTTTTCTTTACATAATCATCCCTTTGGACTAAGGCGAAGGCCTGAAAAAGGAGTATAAACTCGAACTATTGGCACTGGTCTAGCCGGGGGAACTACTCACAGAGACTTTCGTACGAGCCCAGGAAAAGCCTCATTCTTAATAAACGATGGTCTCGCGTAGAAATGGTTAACCACTAGTTCCAAGAGCCATCTACGAGCCAGATAAGGCGAAAGAACTACGAAGGACCAGTCTTGGTCAGACTTTAGTCATTTCGAGAAGGAGCCAACTTGAAGAGGCGAAGGTGGACAAAAGCGAAATCAGTACAGAATTTGGGTGGACTCGTTGGCTCCCAAAAGAGGTGGGCATTGGCATCGATCCGGCATCGTCAAAAAGGAAGCATTATCCGCTGCTCCAGAGGCAGGAAAGGAGGGGTGGTTATAGGTCCATTCCTGCTATAGGCATTGTAACAGTAGTGGATAGTTACATTGATTGGGGTCTAATTATAGGGCAAAAGCTAATAAATTCGAAAGCCTTTACAAAAAATCAAGGGCTGTTGTATTCCCCCTATTTAATTAAAGGGGAGGAGTAGTTCCTAGTCGCATTCCGTATAGCGATAGTGGGATTGCCTGTAGTACCAACCTTAGAAGCAGGCTCAAGAGCAAGGAAAACCAGCCTTCCTTCAGTAAGTAAGGGAGGATAAGTCAAAGTATTTGGCAGTCCCTCGTGAGTTCGGCACGCACTTCTTGTTTCGTCCTGCCCCCGCACAGTTTACGAGCCAAAGTCATCTCCAGAACAGCTGATCCAGCCCTATAGGATAGGACTGACTAACAAGTCATCGCAGCATCCGTTGGATCAGTTCTTCAGCCGCCCAGAACGCAGTAGGTTCCTTTAGTTATGAAGTGTTTTGAAGTAATCAGTAGCTACCAAAAGAAGGGCATTATCAGTAATAAGGGAGCCGACGCATTCCAAGCTTGTGATGATTCCTCATCTTACGTGGCATCCGTTCTTGCCTACCGTGTCATCATATCCGACGGGTTACTGTATCGCACTATGTTCTATTTTATACGCTACGATCTTAAAATTCCTTCTGCTGCTGGCTTGTTTTACTTCAGATCGAGGAGTATGATAATTAGGAATTTTAAATTGATAATGCTGTTTGGACTCCTACCGAAGCTGGGACTCAAGCCCAAGGCATGGATCTGGTTCAAGAAAAAGTGGACGAAGACTTGGTTGAGCTTGAACCCGGTCCTTTGAGGGATCCCTAAATCCTTAAGTTAAGTCCCAAAATGGATACGGACCCCTCTCCCCTTGAGAATTGGATGGATTTGGTTATTGCGGAACCAGCGTTCTCACTTTGCCAACTTTGTTTGAAAAGAGAGATCTATGATCCCCCTATTACCATAAATAAAGGAAAGATCGGAAATAGAAAATGTCTATGAGCCCTATGGCCTTTCACTCCCGGAATGTGCTTTTATCCAAGGAAGCACTTACCGGACATCTATATCTAGGGCTTTTGAAACCGGAGATCCTTCTTTTTTCTATTCGGGAGGCTAACAGCTAAGTAAAGGCGCCTTATCTTTCTAATCAGGTAGGTTTGAGCAAAGGCCATAGCTATTATAATCATTGCCAGCCGCCGTTGACAAATCCGCCTTAGCCTCCGGTAGTTGATACTTTCAGGGGGAGCAGGCTCATCATTTCGACAAAAGTAGTCTAACTCTTAGTAATGGCTTCCATCTCAAAAATATTTATTTTTTTTTTTTAATTTTATATTAATGGATCATTCTCAATTGGCAGAAGGCCTTTCAACCGGCTCTACACCTGCGACCTGGAAAGAAGATCCACCTACTGAGCTTTCTTTCAGGGCAATGAGATTGCTTAAGTCTACCTTGTACTAGCTTACTTTATAAGGGTTAATGCTCATTTGGTGATTAGCTAACTTGTAAAATCAAATGCCAATAAGAAAGTAATCCCAGAATCAAGTTCGAAGGGATAGAGATTGCCCTTCATTGGGGCGATCGGAGTGAGAATACCGTAACAAGCTTTAAGGGAGTAGGCCCAGGAAAACCGGGAATCGATACCGGAGATTGATGACCAGCAACGGACAAATGACTTACTAGAATAAGATTTTTTTCACTGATCCGCTAAACCTCTCCTGCTTTCACTATTCTATTATATATAGGGCGAGTGACTTCGTACCTCTCCTGACCGAGAAAAAGAAGTTCCAGAGGCATCCTCCATTCATATCGATTTGGGTTTTTCTGCACCATATTTGGATCTGCCTCTTCTTCGATCCGGAATTCCCAACAAATCCTTGACTCCTCGAATACAATGGGATTTCACACCTGGCAAATCTTTCACTCTACCTCCTCTTATTAACACCATAGAATGTTCCTGCGAATTATGACCTTCGCCCGGAATGTGAGCAAATATATCATGTCGATTGCTCAATCGTACTTTGGCTATCTTACGTGGAGCTGAATTTGGTTTTTTTGGTGTTCTCGTTGAAACACGCGGGCGTACTCCTTGCTTCTGGGGACATTGATCCGAAGCTCGAGTACGGTCCGTGCGCCGTTTTTCTTCTCTACCATGACGAATCAATTGATTTAATGTAGGCATCGCTCTTTCCCTTGTCCTTCCTCCCTATTTTAGCCCTATCACTAGTGATTACTCCCGATCCGAAGCACCCCTTTTCCATTCATAGAGAGATCCAATCGTCAAAATCAATAAAAAGGCCATCATAGACCAAGATCCAAACGGATCAATCTTGTTGGGAGGTACTGCCCAAGGAAAGGAAAAGGTTACTTCCGGATCAGGAATAATAAATAAAATGGAAACAAGATAAAATCGTATATCGAAACGACTTCTGGCATCACCGAAAGGATCGAAACCACATTCGTAGGCCGACAATTTTTCTGGATAGGTCGAACTATTGGAAGCAAAGGGAAAAGGAAGACCGAGTAAGATCAAAGAAACTAGCAGACTGATCACTAAATAGATACAAATAGGTGCAAATTCTGACATTACCACAAACCACTTGGTTCTTTCGCTCCTTGCTGGCGGAGCGGCATACCGAAAAAAAAAGGAGTATATCCCTCTCCCTTAGTGTCTTTCCACTTCCCTCGTTCAGGAACAAACCCTTCGCCTAAATCTTTTGAATCCCGGCCTGGTTTTTCCCCACTAACCAATTACGTTACGACCACTGAACAAACTTGCTAGAGCGAAAGAACCAACTCCAGAGCTTGGGCAAAGTGGGGACTCTGCGTTCCTTGATTGACGAGATCCAAATAGATCTGGTTTAGACATTGAATGTCTGCGTTGGAAAAAAAAAGACGTGAGGATACCTCTTGGAGATTGACTCCTGTTGGTAAGTTCACACCCGGAGTAGTATCTCTATAGACTCTAAAAAGAATTGAGAGTAGGTCAAGGATTTTATCCTTCACTACATCTATCGCTAAATCTGTTACCCGAGTTTCCATATTCATACTATTGAAAATATTAAATATTTTCCCTGCTCTAACGGCAAGAAGAATCGCAAGAGGCACAGCCAAGCCCATCTTGGCGATGAAATCCGCAATAAGCTCTTCCATGAGAAGGTTCCTCAATCTATGATAAATTCAAAGGATAAATATAAATAAATAAGAACAAGAATGATCCATAACTCCTCCACTATAACAATAAAGAACTTTTCTATCCTTACTGCCATAGCAGCAGGATTTTTAGTGCTTCTGTGATTAAAACATTTCCAGGTCCTGGTTCCAGTAAAATGGAATAGGCCAAGGACATCATTTCTACATTGGAAAAATCAGTACCGATAACATTGGAAATCACTGCTTTCGATACTTCAATCCACGAGTGACCCTCTGGAAGTGATGGTATTCCCATTCCTTCTAGACAATGGATTCTAAACTCTAATAAAACTGAAAATTCCTCGATAAATTTTTCTGCTGTCCATAGCGGAACATCGCAAATGTTATGCTCTTGGGTATATTGCAAAACTTGTTGCGAAATAGGTTCTTCCAAAGAGGGCCCCCCCCTTCTATTCAAACTCAAATGCCAAGCCGCTATACCTATAGCTAAACCTACAACTACCGCAAGAAAAATGCTTTGACTAGTAAAATCTTGTTGCATTGAAAAAAGTCATCCCTGTAGTTCTGCTTCTTGCTCTCAAAAAAATGAAGACTTGTTTGTTGTCAATCGCTGGTTGGGTTTACCAATCAAGAAAGACATGGGAAAGGAAAGATGCAAAAAGGAAACTGGAAAGCGGAGCCATTTCCACTACCTGCTCTAATAGAAAGACCTAGCGAAGTGAATGACTTGATCGATCGTACTCTACTAGATAGACCATCATCCTTTCTATACGCTATTTCGTAAGAGTCTAAAAGACAGGGTTCACCTCAGTCTTTACTTTATATCAATTCCAGCGGCTCGAAACTCAATATTCGACCGATCGCTTAGATTAAATCTTAGCGGAGATTTCCGAAAAAGTAACCCAAAGTTCCTTATAGAAGGAATCAAAGATGGATGGCTCTCTTCCGAGCGAACAGGAAGTAAAAGACGCATCTGCACCCTTTTTCACCTAAAGCGGAAGTCTTCATCCAATGATGCCACTTGTTGCCGTTGATGGCCGTTGCAGCAGCACCGGTGCCGGTCATGCTTCAAAGTGGAACAAAACGACTTGGTTTTACTCTAAAGAGGGGCTTGAGTTTTGGTTTACTTTTGAACCCCCTACTTTGCATCATCTCTCTTTATATGCTTTCCACGGGCGCTGCTACTATTCGATTTACGGGCACCGTCGGTGGCCTTACAGTGCAAATTGGACTTTATTCAATAAAGTTCCGACAATTTCATTCAGCCACGTCTCGCCACTCATTTGAAATTACCGGTTGAGCCTATGCCATCCCTTAGGGTTATGGTGGGGAGTGGTCACAGAAGGGCCACGGGATTGTACGTGATTTTCAGGTGCAGATTCAGGGCCATACTTTTACTTTTCCAGCTTATGTTTTACCAGTTGCGGGGACTGACGTGGTTATCGGAGCCTCTTGCTTAGCTACCTTGGGACCCCATGTAGCTGATTACAGCACGTCCACGGTTCAATTGGATCTTGGTAGCCAATTTATCACTCTTAAGGGTACTCGCGACCCGCCGACTGTACAAGCTCAATTCCACCATTGAATTCGATTGCAACACAGCGATGCCATCGCCAACTGCTTCATCTTTCAAGCCACTCTTTCTAATGATTCGTCTATGACATCATTCCAGCTACCATCCGATCTTCCTTTGGATCTTCTTGCTACTTTTCTCCTTTCAAATCTTTTTTTGAGCCACCACGTGGATTACCTCCATCACGTGGTCATGAACATAGAAACTGCTCACCTTCTGCACATATCACTCTACTTTCTTTTTTTTTCTGGGAGAGCCAATAGAGAACTCAACAAGGGTATCCACTTTTGACTCGACTCGTTGAAAGAGTAAAAGCTCCTGACTAGCTTTAGAGCACACGGCTATTGTACTTCGCTATCGGTCACCGCATTGAAAGCGATCTTTATACGTTAGGTAAGTTAGCGGCGTAATAAGCCGGCCTTTGAAGAAAGAAAGACCGTTCCATCTTGTTCGAAAGCGGTCCACTCCGGAAGTAGTGGTGGCAAATCTTTGGGATGGACTTAAAAAATAAAACTCTTTCTTGAAACGAAAGAATATGAAATGAAGAATGACAGGGCTAGGTAAAAGGTGCATTAGAGCAAGTCACTTATTATCCCCACCCACAGGAGGTAAGGAACTGGGACGGAATGCGAGCCAGAGGTAGTACATCCTTTCCGGTAAGCAGCACGTGTGGGTGTGCTTATTTGAGAGTAACAAAGGAAGTAGGAGAAAGGTTCATGAGCGGGTGGCTAATATATTCTCGACAAAATAAGTCCCTCAGTCCTCAAGTCAATCAATAGATGTGCGGATCTATTATTCTATACGAGAGATTGCCATATCGTAGCATTCATTCTCCTATATGAGACCCGTTGAGGCTCTTGTACCATTCCCCGCTCCCAAGTCACACGGGACTCCAGCCACTTGTTGTGGTCATTTATCTAATTTGTTTGGACCACTTGGAACACGGGCGCTAATGGGCATACCAGAAAGTAGGCTTAGAAGCTGGTTTCATACGACCAGGGGATGAGTGGAAGACAGCTTGAGCAGCAGCCTAAAAGTTAAAAAAAAAACGAGCACAGGGAAGCGGCGGAGAATAACTTCTCTCTGGTGGTCTCCTTATATTATATAAAGAAATAGATCTGCACTCTTTGGTATTTGAAGAATCCAATCCAGCACTTTTGGGTATACGGCCTGACAGGCCTTACCTTTCTGCCGGAGCATCATGGGTATTGATTTCTTCGCTTGTTCGTCGAGAAAGGAATTAATGAAAGAAAGTAGCAAGACGTCCAATAAGCACTTCTTCTTTGCCTCGGGGTGTAGAGCCCATAACAACATAAGTTGAGGAGCGAAAGAGACTCTTCTTCAAGAAAGCCATTACATAGGCTTAGATGAGGATCGAGACGGAGAGCTGATGAAGTTCCTCCTGGATGAGCAATCAATGAATGAATTCCATGGTACTCTCTGGATGGGCTCCTTCTCAACCAGGAGATTTATCATTCTAATTGGACCGGGAATATCATCTAAGAATCAAAGTAAAGTGAAAACAGGTCTATAAGATAAGGAGCGCACCACTCTTAGGAGTGAGCTTTACCTCTTTTCAGGTTTGGATTGGGATTGATTGGAGCTCTGTTCTCTATATTTGCTAAAAAGAAAGAAAGGGCAGCCAAGGACAAGCACTCGGGCAAATCTCTTAGCAGAAGGAAGGGGTATGCCCTTGCTAAGAGCAAAGAAGACACCGAAGCTAGACAGATTGGAAAAGCCCCTTTACGGAAGTCCCAATGCCTCATCCCGGATCCGTGAACTGATCAGTGGGCTATTCCCTAGGCAGATCTTCCAATGCCCTTAATGGAGAGGAAAGCAAGCCTAAATCAGTCTAACAAAGTCCATGCCCTTAGAGCAGCGGACGAAGTAGCAGTTGAATGGAAGATTTTCCTTATCCCTTTCCTCATCCCGCTTCTTGCTCTGGAAAGATACAGAGTAAATGCAGCCCTTGAATCGAATCAGCTATTTCTAAGTAAAGGCCTTTGACTTAACTTTCCTCTCTTTCCTCTGATCTTCCAGGCCGCCTACAAGATCTCAGTCCAATAGAAAATAGAATCCCTTTCCCTTTAGCTTTGGGTATGAGAAAAGCTAGTCCTCAAGCCCCTCCGCAGTACCTCTTAACTGCAAACCACCCATTTCACTGTGTGTCGGCGGGCTTATAATGATTTAGAAAGGTGAGAAGAAATGGCTTAAGTCTCACCGGTTACACGAATATTGGCCGCCACTATCGGTCTTTCCGCTTAGCAACGGCAAACAAAGAGCACCTTTCGGGGCCCCCGCACTGGTCTCAGCAGCTACGGTAACGAAAGCGGCTTTTTGATTGCCACCATTTCACGAGTACTCCTGTCACTGGACTTAAGACAGCTTCCTCAGATGTCACTCAATCTTTATCAACTTGGACTCTAGATGATAGAGTCCAAGTTACGTGATACACGGTGGTTGGCGCTAAACGCCTTGTTTTATTCCTATTCGCTGCTAACTCCCGTGAGAGTTAACAGTCGGAATGAAATCCATTCCTGTAGCTGCAAAGATTCCGGTATGTCCTACTGACCTGACCATGGTCAAGTGCTCTAAGCGGTTTATCTGCCTATTCACTGCAATGATCTAACCGCGCCTCACCATAACGTAAAGAAGACGGAGGAAAGGAAAGAAGTGGAATCAGACTCAGTTTCAGTTCATCACAGGGATTCGGAAGTAGCTGATTCAGTAGCAGAATCTGTTGATTTAGCAGTTTCAGTAGCCGTATTTGATGATGTTGATGTTTCAAAGTAACTTCAGGAATCGATCTCAGATTTAGCATTGAAGATAAGGACATAAGAAGATAGGTAGCTTTCCGCCCTAACTAAAACATCTAAATCTTTATAGGATGCCCAATCTGTCTCCGGTCGTAACTAAGATAGATCGATTAATCTCCGAGAAGTCCTAAAGCGGAAGTCATCTATTGAGGACAGGACTAGGCAGACGGAGGTCTAGGAGCTTGAATAGCTTACTGAATTAGCTCAGTAAGGCCTACAGCTTCTCTTGAGTCTATAGGAGTTCAGTCGGGAAGATCAGGGCAGATATGCCCCGGAAAGCAAGAAATCCCTAAATCCAGTTAGTTGGAAATCTTCTTTAGGGTAAAAGGCTGGTTTAGCTCAACAATTGATAGATTGCGTTCTATTGTCCGCTTCGTTCTATTTGCCGCTAAAAAAAAGCATTCTGTCCTGATGGTTTAAAAACCTAAAAAGATGGCAGTTATCACCTGCTGACGAAGTGGTGAGGTTTGCAGAGAATACACTAAAGATCTCCTAGCTTCTAAAAGAAGAAATTCTCACAGGCCTTTATTTCAAAGTTTCAGATTCGATTCCAAGGCAGCTTTTCTTTAGTCCTCAGGATATGATTCTTTAGTATGTTACCAGGGGCTGAGCTCAATAGCAACTTACTCAAAGACAAAGACTGCGGCTACTTTAGCCTCAGTATGTTCCTACAGTGAGGATAGGGGAATCCCCGGTGGTAAGGAATCAAAATTGAATCCAAGGGAATAGACTTCCTTGCTGCCGAACTTCTAAGAAGAAGCTGGGCCTGTAGAATGTAGAAAAGAAGACTAACCTTTCGGGCGAGTATTAGAAATAGAATGCCTTGGTTTAGACTTCTAAGGAAGGGCTTTTCTTTTGTAACTACCTAATCCCCCTGGAGGGTAAATGGCCTGATCTTTGCTTTCAACTAAGACTAAGGAAATAGCTGAAGCTGCAGTTACAGAGGGGAGAATTGGAATTGAATCCAAGGCTTTGTCTCTAGCTGATCTGATTCTCTAGTGAGTTCCCCAGGGAATGCAACAGAGGAATCTACAGCAATCTTTGAATATGAGATTTAGGCTGAGGCTTTGCCTCTAGCTACTATCGGATCATCTTACCTTCTAAGGCAGTTTTCTACTAATTCAATCGATGTTTTCACCTTACTTAACTAGAGAGCAGATGCAGGAGGGGAAGACCGGGCTTTCGCCCCTGGCTTGATTCTTCCTGTTAGGCGGAATAAGGGATTGATTTCATAGTAGAGTCGAAAGAGACTTGCTACTATTGATTCCTTGACTTCGCATATGGTTTAAAGGTCGACTTCAGTGAAGACTACTCTATAATCTTGGATTCCTTTGCTGAAAGGAGTACTAAGGTACTTTATGACTTGGTATTAAGGATATCAACGATTGTTAGACAAGAACAATCAACTTTAACTATTTACTTCCACAACTTCTCTAGATTCGATGGAATTCTCTTGCTTAAGCACCTAGCATGTCATCACAAGAGCTACAAGCTAAAAGCACTGATGAGGAACCATAGGCTTTACGAGTTAGCTGTCTATTCTGGTAAGAAGATGTTATTCCGCTTCAGAGACTCCTTGAATCTACTCCCTGGCAAACTTAGCGACCTAGCTAAGAATCTATGACCGGGTCTAGGCCCGAAAGGCTCTATCCCATATGAAGAGGTGAGACTGTCAAATCTGGCAAGTATGAAAGAAAGCTTATTAGACTATATGAAGCAGGACATCCTTCTCCTTGGAGGTGTAATGCAAAAAGCTCAAGAGATATATTGGAAGCTGTACAAGGTGGACATAGAAAGCAAGATAACCCTTTCCTCACTGGCTCTAACAATCTTTCGTAAAAAGTTTGACGATCCTAAGACTTTTCCTATCCATATCCCAAGTCAGGTGCAAGACACCTTCATTCGTCGTGGTTATTATGGGGGGCATTCTGATGTGTATAAACCACATGGGGAGAATCTCTTTTACTATGACGTTAATTCTTTATATCCATTTGTCATGAAGACTTTTCCAATGCCCGGAGGTGAGCCAAAATGGTACAGGAATTTCACTGGTATGGATTGAGATAATATGTTTGGCTTTATTGAAGCATATGTTACTTGTCCAAGTACTATCGACAGACCCTTTCTACCCTATCGGGACAAAAATAACACTTTAATCTTCCCAACCGGTTCCTTTATTGGAGTTTACTACAGTGAGGAATTCCAATATGCAAGAAGCCTTGGCTACACAGTGCTCCCTCTCAGTGGCTATCTCTTTGAGAATCTGATGGAAAGTCCATTTGTAAGCTTTGTTAGCTCCCTATCTGAGAGCAGACAAAAAAGTAAGGAATCAGGAAATGAAGCCTTGGACTATATCTATAAGATCCTTATGAACTCTCTTTATGGCAGGTTTGGTATCAACCAAAAGAGCACAGTTACCGATGTCTGCACTAAGGGTTGAAAGGACTATTATGTCAAAAATACTGAATTGCTCTACGCTGATCCGCTTAATGATAAGTACTACGTCGTTTCCTACTTAAGCAGTGGGCGGTCGGATTATTGGAATCCACCAAGGATCTCAGCTGTCCAACTATCAGCAGCTATCACAGCCTGTGCTAGGATATATATGTACCCATATATCTAAAAGACTGTTAGACACTGACTCAGTAGTGCTTAGTGAGCCACTACCTTCTGAAGAAGTCCATTCATCACTTTTAGGGAAGTTAAAGCTAGAGCACAAAATTAAGAATGCTCTATTCTTAGCACCAAAGTCTTATTATTTTGAAACAGAAGAGGGGGCTAAGGTTACAAAGCACAAGGGGGCCGTTTCAGCCTTTGCCACAGAAAAATGGTTTGTGTCACAGTACTACGATATCACTCGTACAGAGCGGGTACTGGTTGAAACGCCCTTCAAAATGGATGTAAAACACTTTAAAATCACCAATATACTAATTATAACCTTGGTATCAAGGTAGGAACAAAGAGGAAGCCAGTCATTGACAATAATAATGTATGGGTTGATACAAATCCTTTATATGTTTTTGACTAAAGGGGACTCAATGTCTTAGGTAGTCTCCTAATTAAATATCTTTTACCTCATATCCAGCAACTCCTGCTTTCTCAATCGAAAGGTGAGCCTTAGACTTATTTTACTTTTGTTTTTTCCGATAAGGAAGTTTCGCGCCACTCTTAGGCGCTTCCCCTTCCCTAGGGTCCTAGAACCCATCTTCGGAGGGTACTGGGCCACCGCCTGTACCTTAGTGTTACTATGGTCACTATGCGGATCCTGGTTCAGGGGAAGGAAATGTTATGGTTAACTTTCCTGTCCACGACTAGATTTCCCTCTTATCTTACCGTGTAAGCCTCCAAC